>MKYW01000016.1:640141-696767 GCA_015776835.1 Aphidius ervi | reverse complement strand
AAAAAAAAATTTAAAAATAAATATTTAAAAAAATGGAAAATTATGTAAAATTTATTTGAAAAAAAAAAAAAAGTAATTCCTAATTAAAATATGTTTTATTATCTTTTATAATTTATTAAATGTTTTTTTA
This sequence comes from Aphidius ervi, assembly GCA_015776835.1. Lineage (NCBI taxonomy): Eukaryota > Metazoa > Arthropoda > Insecta > Hymenoptera > Braconidae > Aphidius > Aphidius ervi. The sequence continues at coordinate 696,637 of MKYW01000016.1, read as the reverse complement.
ATTTTTTAATGATAATTTTCTTGCTTTAAATGTGTTAATAAGTGAAATTAGCAATGGCAATTTTTCACTTTCATCAGTATCTTTTATTCCCAAATCTTGAGTTATAAATGAACGTTCCAATCTACGATTTCCACAGTCACATTCTAAAATAATAATTAATTATATATTAATTAAAAAGAAAATATATAATGTATTTAAATTTTAAAAGTACAATAAATAATATTATGTATATATATATAAATAATTTTTTAACCTGATTTAAAAACAGTTGATGTGTGTTTATAACCAATCCAATTTAAATATTCAATAATAATTTCATTAATTATAACAACATCTTTTGGTGAATCAGGTTTTTTTTTATGACTTGATGGTGTTGATGAATCAAGTAATTCAATTATTTTCATTTCTAATTCAGCTTTTATTTTTCCAAGTTCACCATCACGTTCTAATGATTCTCTAACAGCTTAAATAACAAAATAAAAATATTTAATTTAATAATAATTCATATACAAATTTAATTTACCATTTATTAAATCTTTTCCTGTAGCCATTTTAAACTGTTTTTAAAATACAAACAACAACAACAACAACGAAGTTGTCTTTTATTAATTAATAATCAACAAAAAAATTCTGTTTTATCATCTGTTCCAAAAACAATATGGCTGCATCTTAAAAAAAATAAAAAAGTAAACACGTCACAACGTCAGCTGTTTATTTATTTATAAGACCAACAACTAAACAATAAATAGTGTTAAAGTGTTTAATAAATTAATTATTATTAATAAACAATTTATTTAGTTAATTTTTTTGATAATTATTATATAAATTATAAAAATGACATACATGAATACGTGGGAAGAATTTGAGCAAGGAGCAGAGAGGTTATATCTTCAAGATCCACTAAATGTAATATATTTGTTTATTAATAAAAAATTTATCTATTTATTAAATAATTTATAAAGCTAATAATATTGTTTATTATTTTATTTAAAGGCTCGTTATTCAATGAAATATTGTCACAACAAAGGTTTATTGTGTCTAAAATTAACTGACAATAAAACGGTACGTCTGTCATTTTATAAATTTAATTATTAAAAAAATAATTATTATTATTAATTTATCATTTACAGTGTTTACAATACAAAACAGAAATTTCTCAGGATTTAAAAAAAATGGAAAAATTCATTGGAAATCTTATGAGGCATATGGCATCAAAGGACAATTAAATAAATAAAATTTCTTTCTTTTTTTATATTGGTGATGTATTTTTATGATAAACAATATACCTAATTAAAAATACAAATAAAAACAAAAAAAAGTTTAATTTAATCATTAAAATTTCTATTTAATATTAAACAATGATTTTTAATTAAATTAATCCAATTGACTAGATGGATAATAATTATTTATTAACTTGATAAATGAGGTATACACAAAAATTATATTTAACATATGGACAACGTCATCCAGCTAGTTCAACTTGGTGACAATAAATATTACAAATAATATTTAAAATTTCCTTGATCGTCTTGTTAAAGTTCTGTAAAAAATAAAAATCATTATTTAACAGAGAAAAAAAGTCATCAAGCAATGAAGAATAAATAATTTAAAAAAAAACATACGATATTATTGGCTGAAGAACAACATCCAGTGTTTGATCATTTGGTAATTCTTGATTTGTCAAATAATCATGTTTATAATCACCAATTTTCATTTGCATCTAAATTTTTTATTAAATTTATATATTATTATGTTGTTGTTGGCTGTTGTTTGTTTGTTATATTTAAATATCAATACGTACTATTCTTGTTGGTCTTGAACTATCAGCAGAACTTGAACAACATGATGATATATCCTGTGGTGTACTTTCACCAAATCCACTATCAGCATTATTTCCTACGACAATTCTACTGCTACGTACTGACTCAGCTCTTGAATATATATTTGTCATATCAGGATACTTGAATTCTGTATAATGACTGTTTCTCATACTGCTTGTATCATAAATATCTTCACGACTTTGACGTAATCTTCTGTCTCTTCTTTCAATTGTTCCAAGTGCTCTGCTACAATCGACAATCCTTAAAAAATTAAAATACAAACAAATATTTTTCTTTTATTTTTATTTTATTATTTTTTTTTCATATATTAATTTCATTAGATCACAAAAACATACATATAAATATTTTTTTATTTTATTTATAAATTATCATATTTAACATATCATACTTAAGGGTGCAAATAAGCACAGGAAAAATAAATACACATAGTGCACAATAGGCTATTAAAAAGTGGTTTATTATAGTTGAAAAAAAAGTCAAAAAAAAAAAATGAATAAATAAATAAAAAATCATGCTGTAAAATAAATAAAATCATGCTTAGTAAAATCATCGTAGATACATGCTTTAAATAAATATTTATAAAAACAAAATAGAAGAACATAAATTCATGCATTTTTGTGTTGTTGTTGTTTTTTTTTTTTGTTTGATAAAATTAAACAATGACTATTGATCCCGTGTCATCCTCTAAAGAAGGATAATTATTATAATGAGATGATGTCTTCTTGAGATCATCGTACCTAGGTGGTGATAAATCAATATCATTTCCATGATTATTATCAGCTTGATGATGATTTTGTAATTTTGATTGTGTTTGTATAACTTTGTATGATATTTCACGACGTTGTTGTTCACTCATTCCACTTGTATCAACAAGACTAAATTCAAGATGTCTGAAATTAAATTATCCAATTTAAAATTTGTTTTCTCTTCAACTAAAAGCTATTATTACCTTTTTAATTCATCTGGTAATTTTTGTGATGGTGATCTATGTCTACTTCTGTGTCTTCTTCTTGGTTCAGTATGACTTACCTAAAAAATTATTAATAATTAATTAAAAAAATGATATTATTATTATTATTATCATAAAATAATATTCTTACAACAACAGCTTTTTGTAGTCCTTCATTTTTACGTTTTTGTGCTTCTCTCCATTGTGGCTCTGAGTCAACAAGTTCATGTCTTGAATTTGAATTTCTACAAAAAATAAAATTCAATATGATAAAAAGGTTTCATATTATTATTTTCTAAAAATGTAATATAATATTAACCTTGAATTACGAGAACTTCTGTGTTTTCTACGATGTTTACGATGACCGGATCTGCTATCTGATGCTCTTGATAATTCAGATTCACAATCAGAATGACGACTGTGTCTTCGATGACTGTGACTGTGACTTCTACGTCTATGACCAGTACGACTATGACTATCACCAGAACTTTGACTCTCAACAGAGCTACTTCTTCTATGAAGACGATTCAACAACTAAAAAATAAAATTAAATTAATCAAATAAAAACAAATAGCTATTATTATATTTATTAAAATATAAATGAATAATAATTACAACTGGTGCTGTTCCAGCAGAACGAACAGAACGTGGACTTGATGATGTATAAAGACCTCTTGGTTGATTTTGTGTCCATGGTGCACTTCTTGTACTTCTTGGACTTGGATTATTAATTTGTCTTTGTGAATGTGATTGTATATTATTTGTTGTAATATTACGTTCATTAATTGGTGTTTCAATATATGTACCAATCATTTCTTGACCCTCAACAACTCTTCTTTGTGCACGACGACTTGGTGCACGATTAAATCTTGGTTGTGGATTACGACGTATTGAATTATGATTATGTTTATCTGATGGAGTTGGACTACATGAACGAAAACGTGAATATGGACTTAATGGTGGTGGTCCAGTTGCCATTAAACGAAAAAAACCTTGATGTTCTTGACAACATTTCCATAAATGATGACATGCACCACGTGATGGTGTTTCAAAACCGTGTGTACGTTCTTCAGAATTTTTTTCACTCACACGAAGCATGAAATATCTACCCTGTAATCATAATTATTTTTATTTTTTTTTTTTTTTATACAAATATATTGCTTGGAGGGATTTTTTTAAAAAAAAGTATATTTTTATTTTGAATGAAATATTTATGTATTTATTCATTTTTTTTTTTTTTCGTGTATTTACCTTGTAGTACATTTTATTAATACGTGGCCAATAATAATTTCCAACTTTTGTTTTATTTCGAAGTAAAATTATGCCACTTGGTGTCAGACCCAAATAATACTCGACGTTGTCCTCCCCCTGCAGAATAATTTTAAATAATATTTTTAAATAATTAAAATGATAATATATTATGTTAAATTGGTTTATTGAAATTATTATTTTTTTATTTTTTTTTTGTAATAAATTAAGTTAATTTTAATTACCAAAACTGGATGGAGATCGACTCCATACATTTCAAGCCATTTAACTTTATCCAAATAATTTAATTCAGCTGCTGATGGTAATTGGCCACTATTAAAAGTAAAATAATTAATTATGTTTTATATGTATGAAAAAATTGGTATTTTATTATTTTATTGCGAAAACTTACACAAGAGTTTTGTGAAGTTCTACTATTCTCGATTCAAGTTCTGCTGTTTGATTTGCGAGAAAACGAAATTCACTTACATAGCCGATTGAGTGTCTTCTTGGATCATAATCACCAAGTTCAGCTATGAAAAAAAAAAAAATCAATAAACAGTCGGAAAATTTTTCATTTCAATTTTTAAATTTTCTTTTTTTTTTTTTTCAACTAAAATTCATATTTTTTATAAACTTCAAACGATGTCTACATCAGAAGTAAAAAGTCACTGCATCAAACGATGATAAAAATAAAAAAAATAAAAAAACCTTTTAAAATATATATTATAATAATTTACTTTTTTTCATCAAACTAATGGATAATCTTCAATTGCATTATACACTATATTAAATTTGAATTATATAACTAAATTAATCAGCTAAATATTTTTAAAAAAAATAATCTTAATTTTACATCTTGTTTAACTTTCATTTGCAAAATAATAAAAGAAATTTTTATTTTCGTTTAGATAATAAATTGTACCATTCATTGGTCAGTCGTATCTATATTTTTCTTTTCATTCATGATGAGACAGTAAATGTTTGCCACATCATATCTCTATTTGCCAAGAACGACTTTGAATCTCGCGGTTGATAAAAATGAAACCAAGATATACATTTTCTTTTCATCTTGCTTTTTCATGTCATTTCTTGAATAAAAAAAAAGCCATTTATATTTTTCCTTTTCTTTTTTTTTTTTTCCATATACATATGTATATTTCATGTAGAAAAAAAAAAAAAGTCATCAAGTAAAATGGGAAAGCGCGGGAATGTCTTTTGTGACAAGCACAACAATTACATTAGAGAATATATAATTTTAAAATACCATTGACACCATTCACATATTTCTTTTATTATTTTTTTTTTTTCATTTACCATATCAATGGCCTTGCATGGAATACCAAAATTATATTTTTAATATTCTTAAAAAATATATTTATGTATTTTTTAAACTCACATTGTACAACGTAGGCTCCTAATTCAGCAGCAAGATCAAATGTAACCGGAAGTCTTCCCTGTACAATATCTTGTTTAATTTGAAGAAAAAATTGATATCTAAAATTAAATTAAATAAATTAAAAATACATTTTACATTAAAATATTTTAAATGCATTTTAAATATTTTAAAATAAAAAAACATTTAAAGAAGAAAATATTTATGAAAAAAAAAAAAAAATACATTCAAAATTATAACAAACATTTATTAATAATTTTATAGCCCAAAGCACTATAATTATATTAAATTTTATTTTAATCTTTTACTTAAATTTTGTGTTGAACAAAAAATATAAAAAATAAAAAAAAAATATATATCAGGGATGATTCACCACCAATCGCGAAAAGACTTGAAAACAGATTTGTAAAATTCCTCAATGTATGAGAATAAAAGACCACACTATAATTTACCCCTTTTCGTTGGAGGGTAATTGGTGCGTTCCGCTAATTGGCAGGTTGTTTCTCCCTCGGGCAAATTTAATAATAATAATAATAATTCATTCCCTCCCATAATATAGACCAGTTATAGAATAATAATTTTAGAAAAAAAAATAAAATATACCTTGTGATTTCCTCGATGAGTTTGCAGGGGTCTGCTGCATAAAATTTTACACCAAAATAAAGTGTAAATGAATCATTTGATGAATCATGTTTACGTGCTTTTAATTGTTTACCAATTTTTTTACTTGGATCAAGCCATTGCTATAATAAAAAAAAAATATTTAATTTGTTTTATATATATGAAAATTAATTTGATATTATTTCTAAATTGCATATCATCAATCTTTCTAAATTAATTATAAGGGTAAATTCAATTAAATATAGTTTGATGGAAAATGAAGCAATCAGAAATTTGTCGTTTAGTTTAATGAGAAATTTACGATAATAAAATATCATATTCCATTCAGTATAATATATTTAATTTAAATCATTTTTTCTCCTTTTTTTTTTCATATTATAATTTGATTTGAGTAGATATTTTTTTTAAGACAAAGTTTTAATTGATTGACGCTGCGGGAAAATTGTTATTAATGATTTTAATTGTTTTTTTTTTTAATTATAAAAAGTATATGTAAATTTTTTTTACCGTTTGATTTTCATGATCTAAATATCGTAGACCAAAATAAGCTGTTTCAAGTAAATTTAAATGTCTAAATACTCGATCGATGAGTTCCTGTCCCAAGTTTGAATTCTGAAAGAAAAAAAATAAAATAGAAAAAATGATTAGTATTCAAAAAAGAAAAACTAGAATTTAAATAAATTTTCTATGACATTGAATTTTGAAGGAAGTTGACAAAATGTTTTTATATAAAATTTTGAATATATAATATTGTTGGAATTGTGAAGATTAAAATCGGTGATTTCCTGTTCTCACTGAAGCTAGATATCCGTGACGATCATTTGTTTTACTTCCCTTCAAGTTAACCATTCCCTCTTGACTTTAAAATACATAAAAAAAATAAATTACATATATAAAAAAATAAAATACATGCAACTACAACGACATGCACGATCAACAGAGCCAGACTATGTCTATATATGATTTTTTATATATTTTTTTTAACGTGTTATAATAATATACAAAAAACACAATGAGAAAAAAAAAAAATAATAATTGTAAATAGATCTAGTCAGTAAACTGGTTCAATAAACTTATTTAATTTATCTTGACGATATCTTTGCTAAGAAAATGATCAGTAATGACGGTGTTAAAGTAAGTCAAGCATAACAACAAATTATATTTTAAAAAATAACAAAATTTCCTCAAGCAATTTGAGCCAAAAGAAATTATTCGATCGCGTGTTTGCTTATTGGCTACTCAATGAAAAATAAAAAATAAATAATTACACAAAAAAAATCATAAATAAAAATATATCTAATTACTGTTCATTCATGTTGAACTTGTAAATATAATTTCATCGAGTTTCACAATTCATTGAATTCAATAAGCTCATAATTATAAAACAAAGAAAAAAAAAGGCTAAAAAATAATAATTATTATTAAAATGCAAGAGAAAAAAAAAAACAGTTAAATTATTTTTATAAAAGACAAAGGGTTGAATACTTGAATTAATTGCTAATAATAATCCATGGTTATAAATTAAATGTAAATTATATTTTACCATATTTATTTTTGATATCATGAAAAGAATAATCATGTAAATAAATAAAATAAAAATTAATATAACCAGAGTTATAATAAAAGCATGTGTATATTATTTTGCCTAAAGCATCAGCAGAAAATAAAACTAAAGAGTTTGAATTTTGAAATAAAAAAAAAAATATTTTAAAAAAAAAATATAAAAAGAGAGATAGAAATGAAAAAATAATATAGTTTTTTTTTTTTTCTTTTCGAAAAAAAATTTTGCCCCCGGCGGTTTGAAGATACCGGGTAGTTATATAGGTGGCATACAGGTGCCCAAGTAATAATCTTTGGGGTCTCTTATTTTTGTTCTTCATTTATAATATTATATTTTTTTTTTTTTTTTTAGCGGCTTTGCGTGCTTTGGATAATCTTTGGATGGATGTATCGGATGAAACACACATTTACTGTATTTATTATTATTTCCTTTCGTTTTCTTTATTCGAAATATTGTGTGTGTGTGTGTTTGAAACCGTTCATTTATAGTCATTTCTTTATATACTCAAATGGGAATTGGATGTTACCTGTTGTATATATCAACATTAAAAGCCCCCCAGCGATGCAAAGGGCGTTTTAAACACGTATATATCGTGGGAATCGCTACACTTTTTAAATTTTTTTGCTGGTTTAATTATTTATTTTTGATTTTTCAAATTCCAATGAATCATTTGCACGCAGACGGCACACGCATTGAGACAATAATTGAATATAAATATTTCAAGGGAAATATAATTTTAAAAAATATAAAAAGGATTTTTTTTTCTTTTAATTTTTCATATAATAATTTACCTTTTTTTTTTTTTGTCATAAATTGTTGGAGGGAAAAAACAATGATGATTCAAGTTAATCGACACTTGACTTTTTTTTTCATGTAAAATTCTATTGTTTTAAAATTTTTTTTTCTTAAAGGAAATTGGAGTAATTTATGGGGCTTTGTTTTTTTTTTTGAAGAGACAAATGTTTTAATTTTTTTTTAATCTTACCATTACATCTTGAAGTAATTCATGTTCGTCAAGAAGTATGACCTTGCAATGAAGTATTCGAGGTCTTCTTCTACCAGTGGGCCTCAATCCAGGACACAGCCAGTCGACCACCATCCTTTTATTATATTTTTTTTTCTTATTTTATTTATGTTTAATGTGATTTCTTTTTTATGCTGTCTCGTCTTGTAACCACACGAATCTTCCTGGTTCTACTTTCCTCTCCAATATATCCTCAAATAATTTTCATAAATTTATTTCCAGTCAGACAAATATTCTCCTCATTATTCTTGAACGAAAAAAAAAAAAAAATTAATTATTATTTTCCAGCATTAAAATGATGAATGAAATAAATTTTTTTAACAGTTATTATTCTTTGGAAAAAAAATTCAGTGGGAAAGTTTAAATCAATGCTATTCATATAATTAATTTTTTAATTAACATGATATAAATATTTTTAAGAAAAAAAAATTTAAAAAACCAACGGGAAAAAGTAAATTAAAAGAGAAAAAAAAAAAGGAGATAGATAGAAAATGAAAAATAAAAATACAAGTTATTAGATAATTTTTAGTTTTTTTGGCTTGATAATTGGGATAATACAATTAATTATAAATTAATGTTGATATTTTTTAAATTTTTAAAATTTTTTAAATGCATATTATAGAGTCAATGTCCTCGACATTGAGACATGAATAGCCAAAGCGTCCTGAAGTTACCTTTACACATACTAATACAACCGGATCTTGAACTCTCGATTGTGCCACGTAAACAATTGATCGATATTTCTTACGCACATAAATTCCTTGTATTTAAAATCATAATCAATAAATACATCACAATGTCACGTGTCATAATAAATACTTGAAAATCACCGTTAACAAAAGAAAAAAAAAGTAAAAAACAAATTTATTTTTATATTTAATTATAAAATAATAACATAATTATTTATAATTTTAATTAAACAATATATTCACTCAATAATAAAAAACAATAAAAATATTAAAAACCATTTAAATCAACAATAAAAACAATTTAAAAAAAAAACAAATCATAAACAAACAATTTTTGAAAAAAAAATTTTTTTCTAATTTTAAATTTGGCGGTAAAATTTATGTATAAATTTGTATTTAAAAATTTAAATGACAAATAATAAAGATAATTTAAAAGGTGTATTTTATAAATTAGTAAGTTAATATTTATTATGATATTCGAGCAGGTAGTTGTGAGACCAGTGGCTGCTTGAATCTGACTGAGTACGCTGAGTATTAAAAAACAGAGGGAATAGAGTTGAGACTTTGAGAGTCAAGAGGAGGATATATACACAAATACAAATATATATATGTATGCTTATTTTTTAACACTGAGCTATACTCGAATCTCGATGTTATGCTTCCTTTCCTTTCCTTTCCTTTTGGACTTCTCACATTTTGTACAATATCCAACTACTACTAATGGTTTTTTTTTTTTTATCTTTATTATTCCATTTTTTTTTTTCTTCTTCTTCTTCTTTTTTTTCTCCTTTTCTTTTCTTTATTTATCTTAGCATCTCACTTTCATACATGTAATTTTTATATATATATTCATGCAAGCCTTGCATGTGATACCAACTTCACCATCAGATATTCAAAATTTTATTGAAAAGAATTTCTTTTAACTTTTTTTTTCAAATATTTTTTTATGTTAAAATAGATATAATGAATTAAATAGAAAAATAATAATTGATTTTTTGAATTTTTATAAATATCTATTGTACCAAGAATTTAAAAATTATTTTATTTGAGAATTTTTAGATTTTTTTTACAGTGTTTTTTTTATATTATATATGTATTGGATGAAAAAAAAAATTTTAGAGATGATTGAGGGTTTTGAAAGTGTAGAATTTAAAAAATTTCGGGGAAGTTTTGAAGGAACATCAATGTAAAATCACTGTAGGCAATGAAAGATTGGAAAGAAAAAAAAAAATGTGAAAAAAAATTATTATTCGTTGTTGGTCGGTTGATTGTAGAGGTACTCTCTTTCTTGGCATTTCGTGGGCGTACATTTTTACTGCTCGTCCCTTCAACAACCACCCGCCACTTTATGTGCATTATAATACACACACACTTGCAAAAAAAAAATACATAAAATACTAACTACTGTTATGTATTATATTTTAAATGTATGAGTGTGTAAATTTTTTTACACTGCAAAGCTTGCAAAGTACTGCAAAGTACTGCATAACTTGGTGCTTTTTTATACTTCAGTGACATCTTTTGTTTGAAGAAAACAAGGGGATGAAAATAAAAAAAGGTGTAAAAATAAAAGGGTAGTTTTAGAGCAACACATCAGCTATATTTTTTCTCTTTTTTTTTCACACTTTTGTTAATGATACTTGTGATAAAGAAAAAAATAAAAATTCCTTTTTCAATGTGCCAATTTTTTTTTTTTTTTTTTGTTTTAATGGTAAAAAAAAAATATTTTTTTTTATTATCTCTTCTTTTTATTGTTTTATTTATTTAAAGTGGGATTTTTTTTTTTTTTTAAATTATTGTTATATAAACAAGTGTTTATTTAGTATTGGTAATTTTTTTTTTTCAAATTTATATTTCAAATACAAAAAGTTGGAGGAATTTATGTGTTGAAATTCCGAAATGTAAAAATTCAAAAAAAAAAACGACAACTAGCTTGAAGTTTGTTATTTTTTTTCTCTACGAAAAATTATTTCAATATGCCAAAATTTTTTGTACTATTTTAGCTTATTTTGCGATTAAATTTTCAAGTAATTTCTGTTTTTCGTTTGTCTGTAGTAAAAAAAAACTAAAAATTCAACCGAAAAATAACGAAAATAATTGTCAATTACCTTCAATTACAAACTAATCAACTTTTTCCACTACAAAAAATTCTCTCTCGAAGTTTTAATATAGCCCAAGTCGATAATTCACTCCAAAATTTAAAATAAAATCGGAAAATTAAATAATTCGCCGCAATATTTTCAATTTGGCGCTGAAAATTGTAAATTGTAAATTTCAAAAACAATTTCTGCAATATCATCAACAGCTTACATCAATTTTCGATTTACCAATAATAAAAATTGTCTAAAAAATATTCGAGATGTCAGTAGTTGTATCAGTGTGTTGTTGTTATGAATGTATTCGCATGTCAATGTCAAAATCCCTGAGATAAATAAACGTGTGTTTGTGTATATATTTCATAAAAAAAAAATTGTATTTTAAAAACAAACCTTCATTAAAGTAAACAAAAAAAAAAAAAAAAACAATTACATAAACAATATAATATAGTGTTAAAATAATTATAAAATAATTAAACTTGTGTTTGTTAATATTTTATAAATTATTGTTAATAAATAATTTATTTATATGATAATTGTCGACGTGTAAAATGGCGTGGTTCGGTGATGGACTTTCTAGCCTCTCAAATTTAAAAGGACAAATAACAAATTTTACAAAAGAGGTTTTATCTGACAGTACAAATGACGAACAAGGTAATTAATCTAAATTAATAAATAATCCATTAAAATTATTCTCAATGGTTTATTAAAATACCAAAAAAAATAAAAACATATGTAAAAAAAATATTTTATCTCTCTTTACTGTCATAATAAATGTTCTGTTTTATCGATTGAGTAACTCGTGATATTTAAAGCGGGTAAATTCAATTTTATTATTATATAATTTTTTTTTTTTTTTTATATTTAAATTTTAACTTTTTTTTTTACAGGTGTCATTACAGAGACAAGTCAAAATAATCCAATGGATTTACAAGAATTACTTATGTCCAGAGATGCTGAGGTAATTTTTTTTTTTTTGCTTTTTTCTTTTTGTTTTTTATTATTATTATTATTAATTCAAGGTGTTTTTTTTTTATTTTTAAAATTGATAATAATTTTTTACTTGTTTTATTCGTGAGAGCATATGTCTATTTTTATCCACAACGAGTGGTGAATAGATAAGAGTAGATGATATTTAATATTCCAACAGATGTTTGGTTTTATTGTAATCTTGACCAAGTGATAATCAAACAATTCTTATCACATTGTATCTATTGGCCATCAAAAAAAATATAAAACATTAAAAGCAATATATTATCAAGAATATTGTAAATTATTTTTTACTTATTAATTCAAAATATATGGATTTTTATTATATTTATTTTGTAATACTGTTTTTTATTTTTAAAAAATTTTAAATTCTCTTTTATTTTTTTTTGGTGTTAGTCATGGGTTTCTCAATTTACCAAGTCGTTATGATGTTTTTTATACGTAAAATAATACGAAGGGGAATGTTATGTGTGTGACTTTGAATATATATATATATTATTTTTATCAGAATACAAACTTGAGATAAAATTGTGCAAATAAAAAACGTGTCTCGTCCCTGTGTGTCCCATGAAGTAAACCACCGGACTTCCTTCAGATTATTATATGGTTGTGTTTAATATTTTACTATCGTTTTTTTTATTTTATTTTTTGTCTATGAAAACATCATCTTATCCAAAAATTTTATAATATTATTTTCTAACACACTGGGTAGTATCAAACAACTGCACTATCAAAATCAACAACAAGAAAATTTTTAATGTAAATTAAAAATTAAAGATTAAAACATAATTTGATATATAATTTTAAATAATTATTATATTTATTTTTAGATTGCATTGTTACGTAGACAAAATTGTGAACTTCAAAAAGCTGTTGTCGAATTTAATTCACCTACAAATAATGACGTAAGAATTTATTTAATTTTTTAATAGTTATTTAATTTTAACGGATAACGAGAAAGACAAAAAAAAAGTATATATGGTTTATTGAAATTTTAAATTTCAAAGATAAAAATATAATGTTAGATATTATCATATCTTGGACTCGTTGTTGGGTCAACAAAGGATCGGCATTTTTTTTTTTTTTTTCGATTATGAGACATTCAAAAAATATCCCAAGCAAAGAAACAACTATTTTTTATTTTTTTTTTTAAATTCTATTTTTCTTTTTGTCGAGTTTAAATATAAAAATTTGGTTAAATTATAATATGACAAAGAAAAAAGGTAACTAATTTAAACAAGGGTATATTTTTTTTTGAAAATAACAATAGTTAAAATAAATTTGTGGAAATAAATCGAAATAAAATGAAATTTCGAAATATAAATTTAAAAAATTTCGATTATTATTTACATGAAATTGTTGTATAAATATGAAAAGAAAAAAAAATTAATATTTCTCGTAATTAATATCAATCCAATTAATTTTTTTTCATGATTTAAACTATTGCCATTTTTTTTTTTGTATTGTAAACGTGGCTATTTATAATTTTTTTTCTATCGTTAAAAAATAGAAAAAAAAAAAATATATATTATTATAAATTTACCTTGCCAAGTTTAACAATTTTATATTTCCAACTTAATTTTAGCATTTTACGTTATNATTTAGCCTCTGGATTCTGCAAATATATTTTTAAACCAATCAGAATAACTTCAATGCAATTATTCTCGCTTCCTATATACTTTAAAAAAAAAAAAAAAAATAGTATAATAATAATTATTATTATATTTATTTTTTTTTCTTCACCTGCTTGCCCGCAGTTTTGTATCAACAATGAGGGCTTACTGATTAACAATTAAAAAGAATAAATAAAAAACAAATAAAAAAAAAAGTTTTTGATGTAGTTAATATACTTGTGCATTTTGTGGGCCAGAAAATTAAATAAACTACAAATACCTCAATTGCATTATTCATAAGTTGAGTCGATGAAATTATTCCTTTCTTTCCTGTATGTATAATTTTTTTTTTTTTTTTTTTTTTTTNTTTTTTTTTTTTATATTTTTTATATTCTTTTTTCTGTTTGCTGAGTATTTTTTTTTACCTGAAATGGGGAATTTCTTTTTTCTCTTTTTAATTTTATATTTTTATGTAGTGTTAGGGGTTGGTCTAATCTTTTACTAATCTTTTATCCCTACCATTTTTAAAAAATTATTTTTTATACGCTTGTTAGATTGGGTTAGCTTGAAAAATAAATTAAGTAGGGATGCGACAAGTCTTGGTAGATTGGTGGTGGAAGTGTCTTTTTCGTCTTGCATTTAGGTGAGGTAAATTCAGTCCACGAATCATACATTCATTATTTAAGTATCACTTGGACACAGTCGCTTATTAACAGTCAAAGAATTAACAATAAAACACGTGCTCTATTTAATAAAAATTAATATTTTTAATTTTTTTAATTTTCATATTCAAATTTTATATTCAAAGTACTTATATAGAAATTTTATTTTTTTTTTATTTTTAAATTATAATAATAGTTAATTAATAAATTAAATAAATTAATCAACTTCATAATGTGATCATTTTTTTTTTCATATTAACAACAAACTATTTGGTAAGATTTTTTTACAACATTTAATATTTTTTTAAAAATTAATTATTTGTTAAAATTTATATATTTAATTTTTTTTTTCTATTTATTATATTCATTTGGGTATTTTTAAATTAATAAATATTCACTTTTCATGCGTACAAGAATTTTTCAAGTCATAAATACCACGTAAATGATAAAAAAAAAAAAGTGCATCGTTGCAGCTTTGTGTTATCTTTGAGGTGTAACAATTATAATCAAGGACAAACAAAAAAAATTAAATATAAAAATAAATAATTTATTGTTTATTTATGTATATATTTTTTTTTTTTTTGATATTGTTACAGTAGTAATAAAAAAAAATAATTTACATTGACACTCGAGTTTTCAATAAACACTCGCGTTATATGTATGTTGCATTAGAAAATATAATTAAACTCATCCTTGTACTACGAACTTGAGTCCATACTTGCTTTCACAAATATTAACTCAATCTATGTATTATTGCATCAATATATTTTTTTTTTTTTTAACAAGACATGTTGAAATAAAGAAAAATTATTTATTTCAATTTTTAGACTATGTACCGTGATATTGCTCATTTTATAATGATTAATTTCTATTCATTAAAGTATCAATAAATATTATTATATTTTTATTTGTCAATGCAGGTAAAATTATTCATTAATTTTTCATATTTTTTTAAATTTTTTATTTTTTTTTGTATTTCGTCATTTTAATAACCGTTATTTTTGTTATACAATTTTTTTTTTTCCGGTTACGTAAACATAAGCATACAGATAGTCATCACATACGCACGATATCTATAGTTTTTCAAATAATCATTTTTTTTTAAATTTATTTATCATTTTGCATAATTTTATTTTAACTTTTGTTCATTGGAAAAATTAATGAAGCTTGTTAATTGTTATATTTTTATGAAGCTTGTATATANATAGTTTTTCAAATAATCATTTTTTTATTTATTTATCATTTTGCATAATTTTTTTTTTTAACTTTTGTTCATTGGGAAAATTAATGAAGCTTGTTAATTGTTATTTTTTTATGAAGTATGTATTGTATATAAAAATTAAATAATAATAGATAATTTATTTTGCTTATATATTTATCATCAAATTTAAGAAATTTTTTTTTCATAAATTCACATGTAGACTTCGTATTACTCACTATTTGCTGACTACAATTTTCTCAGTAATGCAAACTGATATACAGTTCTCATATCTGAAATGCTTTTTTTTTTTTTTTTTTCTTTATTAATTTTTTTATCAATTTATAAACCAGATATTCTTTGTAATTTTAAATTCAACATTCTATTGACGCTAAAATAAACTACCAAAAAATTCATACAAAAATTGTATAATATTTTTGCTTGATTCATTAAATTAATTAAAAATATAATTTCTCTAGTTTAATTTTAAATTTATATATAAAAAATTCATGAAAACTCGTCGTGTGTCCTAGTTAATGTAAATTTTTTTCCATTTATTTTCTTCAATTGTTAATAATAGAAAAAGAAAAAAGAAAAAAAAAATATTATTTTTCTTTTAAAAGAATTATTTCTTGTCAATATAGTTAAGTTGAAGTATTATTTATTCCCGAGGTCAGTAATCGACGGTATAATGATGCGGTTTGCGATATCGCGTGCTATTTTTATTATTATTTTTTTTTTTTTTACTTAACAAATGTAGGTACCAATGACGATTACTCGTTATCGTTAAGCCAACTTAAAAACCCCTCCAAATGTACATATATTCAATACACATAACTAGTCATATCGTGTACTAAAATTGTCCAATTTTCTCGGTCTAAAAAGTCGATTGTCTGAATCAACAATAACAGCTATAGCTATAGCATATATAAAAATAATTTATAATACAATATGCTAATAGAAAATTGAAATTATTTTATATATTTTTTAAATAACAAATACTTTTTATTAATACTTTGAATAGTATATTTATACTGCATCCTTTTTTTTTTTTCTTTCAAGTTGATTATTTTTTTTATTATTTATTTATTTATTCCACTTTTTATATTTTTTCCTTTTTTTTTGTCGGCATTTCTTTCAATATGAAAAATATATATGTTAGTCTACACATATACAGCTGCTAATATTTACTCAAGAACAATGTGAGCAAGACTTAAAAAAATATATCTATAATACTTTTAGTTTGTTGTATTTAAAAATGATAATTTTTTTCATATTTTTATAGCTGAAAATTATTATAAATTTATCATATTGTGACCTCATTATTATTGACCATTGTTTGTTTAATAATTTTATGATAATTGATATGAATTTCATATATAAACATGAAAATGATATTTTTAATATTTGTTTCTTTTTTTTAATTCTAAATTTCTATTTTGCATTATCAAAACTATCAATGAGTCATTTGGAAAATAATATTATCAAGGCAATTATTGATGTGCAAGGTATATTTAAAATTATCAACAATACACCTTGTAAGATAAGAATTTAAAAAAATATAAATAAGGAAAAATAATATATATCAACTGGACACTATTATCCATTCAAAGTTGATAGTTTAATTTTATAATTTAACTTCCTTTCCCACGTTTTGTTATCATTTTATTTGTTGTACCTGTTTGTTGAGTATTTCAACTTGTCTTATCCAAAAATAATACGACAACTTTAACTAGTTTGATATACTCAAGTCTAAATGAACAAAAAATAAAATGATAAAAATATATACAAAAACTCATGAATTAATTATGAATACCTAATTATTCATAGAAATTAAATAAATTTTAAATAATATTATAGTTTATTTTATTATATTTCTATTGAATAAATAATTTTTTTTTCTAAATGATCAAGTGTTCATAGTGTTTGTATGGTTATAAATAAATTAAAAACCACATGAAAGTATGATGAGGTATTATTCCTTGACCTGACCCAACGACCAGCCCCCTTTTTTTTTAAATTTATTAACATCATTTTAATAATAATACACAATAAAATTTTAATAATATATTTCTGGTCCAAAAATTTATATTCAAATTAATAATATTTATAAAGTTTTTTATCAATCAATTATTCATGTGTGTTTATTTATCAATAATTTCGATCAAAAAATACTAATGATATTCATTTCAATTATTTACATATATTTTTATTTTTTTAAACTAAATTTTGTCATTTTATTCGATGAATATAGAATCAAGATGATCTCTGTCTTGACATTGATTATTATCAATTTTTTTTTTTTCCTTATATTTTTCATGCATTATGCATCGTATTTGTTCTTGCATCGAATTTCTAAAATATTTACTTTTTATTATTATTATACTGTTGTTGTTATTATTATATTATTTTATTTATTTATTTATTTAAAAAAAAAAAAAAAAATTGGAATAGTATTCAAGAAATTTCCGAGTCTCATTCAAAAGATATATAATTTTAGAATTATGTAAGATGCATTGTGTTGAGGACACACACGAGATTGTTATGCAAAAGAGGTCGACAATATATAATGACAATATTAAATGAAAAAAAAAAAATTCTTTCATATCACATTTATTTTATTACAAACTTTCGTTGAATCTAATATTTATTTATTCATTTTTTCATTTTATTTTGTAATTATAATTTTTTTAAATTCATTTTAGAAAGCTGAAAAAGATGATAAAGATGGAGGTGGATTTTTTTGGGATCCACCAAGGGTTAATAATTATGAAAAAATTAAATATACAAATGCTGATGATGGTACCATTCAAGCCACCATAAAAATGGATCAATTGACAAACATTGAATCGGTAATTTTATTTTTTTTCATATTTACAAAAATTATAAATAGAAAGTTTTTTTATTTTTTTATAAATATAAATTATTATTTTTGTGTATCCAGGTGACAAGTCCAGACCAGAATGACGAGTTCATGGACAATAACCATAAGTCTGAATTTAGACGTGTCAAACAAGATATGCTTGAGTGTATAAATAAAATGGTAAATAAAAAAAATAATAATATTTTAATGAATAATAATTTTTAAACAAGGTTAAATTAATTTTACAATAAAAAAAATATAAAAAATTTATATATTATAATTATATATTTAATAAAAAAGATAAATAAAAATAATATTACGATATATTTATATTGTGTAATAATAATCAAACAGTAATAATTAAAAATAATAATATATAGTTGAGTTAAATAAGAACAAGGTTTATAAATTATTTGCTTATTTTTTATTTATTTATTTATTTTGTTTAAACAGGAAAGCAGTGGTGATGAAAACAGCTCAGATAAAAAAATTGATGAAACAATATTTATCAATGATTTACGTGTAGCTTTGTCAAAGCTAAAATCACCAGAGAAATTAAAATTATTACATTCTGTACTGACGACACTTGAGAAAGAATACAACTGTCCAGAAAAATCAAATGGAATGAAAGAAAATGAAAAAGATTTAATGGATAAAATAAAACAACTTGAAGAAAAAAATGAAAATTTAACAACTGGAATTGAAGAACTTGATAGACAACATAATGAATCAATTGAAAATATATTATCATTAAAAAATGAGCTTCAAAAAAAACATCAATCATTACAAATAGCATATGAAAAGCTATATGTTGATTTTAATAAATCCCAAGAGCAGCTAGAATTGTTAGAATCAAGTAAAAATAAATTTACTGATATTAAATTAACAGATGAAATAATACAAACTGATAAAAATAATGATGAAACAATTGACAATATAAAGCTACGTGTTAATGAAATTATAAAAAATATTTCTATTGAAAAGCCAGATGATAATGAAACAATATTTGAAACAATTGCTAAAAAATTAGTTGATACTGAATGGAAAAAAGAAATGCTTGAACGTGAATTTAATGAAACAAATCGTGAGTTAAGAGATGCATGTGAATTTCGTGATTCATTACAAGTTGATTGTTGTGATCTTCAAGGACAAATTGAATCACTTGAGCATGAAATACAATCAATGAAATTAAATTTACCATCAATACCAGAAGGTAATGAAGAATTTGAAACAATGTCCAATGAATTAAAACGTTTACAGCTTGAAAATGATGAATTATTAAATAATAAAATAACAAATAACAATGAAATAATTGATCTTAAAAATCAACTTGAATTATTACAACAAAAATCATCAACAACATCAAGTAATGATGAAACAATAAAGCTAAATGATTTAATAAATAAAAATACAGAATTAAATAAAGCAATTGAATCATATGAAATAAATAAAATTGAAATAAATGATAATATTAAAACTTATAAAGATAAAATTTTAAAACTTGAAAATACAATTTCAATACTTGATGATAAATGTAAAAATTATGAAGCTAATAATATTGCTTATGATAAAGCTAAAAATGATTTAATATTATCAATGGAAAATACACTTGTGCTAGAGAATAAAATAAAAGAATTAGAAAATAAAAAAGATATTGATAATGGTTTATCATCATTGTCATTGGACAAAATGAATGATGAACAATTAGATAGTGCATTAGATTCACAAGTTGATGATACTAGCCAAACAAATAATGATAAAAAATTATTAAAATATCTTCAATCACAATTGGAAGCAGCTAATACAGAACGTGATGATTTAGAATATGATTTATTAAACATGAGAAAAGAGCTTGATGTTGCATTAAAAGAAATCTATAAATATGAAACTGATTGTACAGTTATACGTCAAGTTAATGAACAATTAACACTTAAAAATGACGAAATATTACAACAGTTGAGTGTAATTAATCTTGACAGTTCACAGCGTATTGATGATCTTCAATTACAAATTGATAATTTACAACAAGAACATACATTTTTACAAGAAGAAAGAGAAGCTGAAAAAGTTGAACTCATTGAAATTCGTTCAAAGTGTTATCAGCTTGGTGCAAAGTGTCTTGAAAAAGATGAAGAATTACTTAAATTACAAGAAAGCTACAACTGTCTTGAAAATAATTATTTATTAATTAAAAAAAAATCTGAATCAGATGATGAAAGGATTAAATATCTAGAAAATGAATTATCATCAATGAAAATAAATAACAATGAAGATAATAAGCAATTAATTGATGAGTTAAATGAATTAAAAAAAAAACATGAAGAATCAGAATTAATGGCTAAAGAAACAATTGAAAAAATTTCAAAATTAATAAAAGAAAAAGAAGAATATATTGAAAATAAAAAAGTTGAATATGAAACACTAATTGAACAATTAAATATTGAAAAAAATGAACTTGTTCGTCTTGTACAAGTTAAACACAATGAAAGTTTACAGTATCATGCTGAGATACAAAGATTAACACAATTATTTACTGAACAAACAACAAAATATGATAAATTAATTGCTGAAAATAAAGTAAATATTGATTTAATTAAAGAAAAAGAAACTCAAGTTTTATGGGCACAAAATGAATTACAAGTTGTTCGTAAACGTTTGTCAAATTTTGAGGAAAAAAATAATTATGGTGAAACATGTAATGTACCAGATCATACAATTAAATTATCACAAGTTAATACATTAAATGAAAAATGTAATGCATTAGAAGCAGCACTTGTACAAGAACAATCGAATAATAGATTATTACAAAATCAATTGAATGATTGTCAATTAAAAGAGACAAATGCTGAAAAAGAATTAGAAAGATTAAGAACACATTTAGTGGAAATGGAAGCAAGTTATACTGAGGAGGCACTTATTATTGATCAATCTAAACAAGAACTAGAAGCTAGATTATTACAAGCTGAAGAAAAAGTACAAAATAGTTCAAATGTTTATACATCTGCTAGTATACGTGCAAATCAACAAGTTGAAACTTTACAACAACAAATGACACTTATTGTACAACAAAGAGATGAAATACAAGCTAAATTATCAGCAGCTGATGATAAAGTTGCATCACAAACTGCATCACTTACTAATTTACAAATTGTTCTTGAACAATTTCAACGTGGTACGTTTTTTATTTTTATTAATTATGGTAATTATTAATTACATCAATTAATTATCCTCATTTTTTTTACAGATAAAGAAACTGATATACGAAATGCAACTGAAAAAATTCGTCAACAATTAAATTCATCATTTAAAAAACAAGAAGAATTAACTGCTGAAATTTCTTCGTTAAAGGTTTTTATTATATTTATTTTATTTATAATATTATATGGATTTTATAAAACTGTTTTTTTTTTTCTTTTATACAGACACAACTTGCTGAGGCTAAAGAATGCCTTCAAGCTGCATCAAGATTAAGTGAACAGCTTGAAAAAAAAAGTGAAAGAATTGAAGAATTAAAACGAGAAGGTAACATATATTTTTCATCTAACAATTTGCACATAAATAAATTAATTTTGTTATTTAAATTGCACTTTAAAAAATTTATGTAAATTAATTATTTGGGTATTTTTTTATTTCGTTGTAAGCTTTTTTAAATAAAAGCACATTTGCACAATTTTTTATATTTAAAAATTGCATGTTAATAATCAATTTAAACTATCTAAAAAATTAATTAACTAGCTTAAAAAATTTTACAATTAATTTAAGCTTTTAATTATTAATTTTTTTACTAAAAATATATATTTTTAAATTTATTAAATAATTATTAAAAACACAAAATAAATACTATATATTAATAATAATAATTTTAAAAATTATTCATTAAGCTTTTCAGTTGTTACTAATTTCACAAAAAAATTGATTAAAGAAAAAAAATGCACATACATGAACCAAGCACATAATAAAGTCCGGTGAAAAGTCTAATATCAGCTGGTAATTCTGGGATATAAAAATGAAATTACTCAGGATTCTGGCTGGTATGCGGCTAAGCACTGGCCACATCGCCTTATTGCACAATTAATTATCGTTAATCACAAATAAATAAAATTTAAAAAAATTTATATAAATATATTTACAAATTAATTTATAATCACGCAAACCATTTGGTGCTGGTCAATCATTTCATATTACAAATTTGATAAATCAATCATTGTTATCATTAAAATTTCAATAAACAAAAAACAAAAAAAATTATTAAAAATTTTAGAACATTAGACAGCACACAATGGACAATCACTAAGTAGATAAGATTTTTAAAAATATATATATATTTTAATTGTTTATAATAGATTATAATTAATGGTAGCGAAAGTGTGTGTAATCTCATGCGGTAACTGTGAGCGTAATTATGGAGATGCTCATATTACCTCGTGGGATTTCTCACCCGTTACCACTTTCCTACAAAATCCATAATTTAGAATGATTATTTTTAGATTTATTAATTTAGTTTTATATTGTTAATGTTGTTGTTATTATTTTTAAATTTTTAATTATATTAATTTATATTTTTTTGTTGATGATAATGAGCATGTAAATGATAATAGCAAGAAGAATGTGGCATGATAAAATATTTAGACACAGGTGTGAGTATTACATCAGGTACTGGTGTCATTGTTAATAAACCAGTGCTTGTGAAATACTTTCACTAGTGTCTTTCCTAGTCGTCGAATGTCCAACTTGAATCCTACAATAATTTTAAAAACGAATTATTAAATCCTTAGATTATTTATTTGTAATATTTAAATAAATATTTTTAATTTATTTTAATTTATTTTAAATTTCAGTTGATAATTTGAATGAATTTGTTAATACTGCTGATGAAAAAATTCAAGAAGCTAAAAAATGTGGTGATGGAAAAGTTGACAAGTAAGATATTAATTAAATAATAATTATTAACATAAATATTTATTAAATAATATATATATTTTTGTATATTTTTTGTTTTAGAAATCTTGTTAAAAATTTATTACTTGGTTTAATATCATCATCAGCATCTGATAAATCATCAGTACTACGTGTATTTAGTACAGTATTAGAATTTAATGATAATGAAAGAGAAAAAGCTGGTTTAAATCATCCAACAAATCAAGGTGGTTGGTTTTCAAATTTACTTGGTGGTGCTAATAATACAACAAAAGATCAAGAGGCTTCATTATCAGCAGCATTTGTTAGATTTTTAGAAAGTGAATCAAAACCAATGAGAACAATGCCAGCCCTACAATTAACAAATACACAATTATCAACACCTGGACATAGTAGAAAACACTCAACATCATCACAATCTGGTTTACTTTTATCAAATGTAACTCTTCCATCATTTCCTGATTTTGTACCATCAAGAAATGAAGGCTCAATACTAAAAGAAGTTTTAAAGGACAATTGATATTAACATTTTTTAATTATATATTATAGCAATTTATTTTTTAAATAAATATTAATGTATGAAAATTATCATTATTAATAATAATGCTTTATAATAATTATATAAATTATCAAAGTGATTTTTACTAATTATTATTGGATTTAAAATTTACATTTAAATCTATTCAGCAATTTTTTTTTATCACAATTTATTCCAACATCAGTAAATTGATATTTGTTGTTTAATTTAATTATCAAGATGACTAAATAATATCAATGTAATTTATGATTTCCATATCAAATTTAATTTAATTTTTAAAATTTTAAATAATGCTAGTTTAAAGAAATAATAATTTGATAATTGTTTTAATTTTATTTAATATTATTTTGTTTAATTTAAAGAAAAAAAAAATTGTATTATTTATCAGCAAAAAAATAAATTGCCACTTGATTCATATTAATAAATAAACAATTTAATATTTATTACTACTTGTTTAAATATTAAGGAACTTTTATTACAATTTAAATAATTAAAAAGTTAAGATTTTAATAATGTTTTTTCTTGAATGCTTCATCTTGAAAAATTGACTATTCATTTGTCATATAAAAATTCAACTTTACCAATGACAACAGTGAAAGACGAGAGCAAATATTTATTGTCATTTTCATTATTAATAATTAAAAATTAATAATAATAGTTTATTAATATTATTATTAATTTGATTGAAAAAAATATAGATATTTATTTGATATAAATTAAATTGTAATTATAAATTCTTTACACATAATAATAATAATAATAATAATAATAATTTTTTTTTTCTTAAATATTTCAATTACATTTATTTAAAAATTATAAAAAAATTTCAACTAAATTTTTTTACTATTTTTTAGGGCTGAAAATTCATTTTTCAAATTTTTTTTTTCTCTTACCTAGCGGTATATTTGTGAACTATTAATCAACCATCTTTAAAAATTTTTTAAGCCAATCACAATTCAGCGCTGATGTGTGGTGGTTAGTGCGAGAACTGAAAAACTTGCACAAACTTGTTCACACTTGTTCATGAATTTTATTATCAACGGAATCATCAAACGAGCAACTTGTGTCTCTCCAAAAATAAAATTTAACCGTTGAAATAATCAACGTTTTTAATAATTAATTTTATTGTTTAATTTACTAAGTTATTTAAATAAAATCAATCATCATGTTTTGGGGTAAGTTTAAATAATCATTTAATTAATAATTAATATTATATTATTGAATATTAAAATTAACCGGCACAATGGGAAATGGCGTCGCCATGTGGTTTCAAACAAATGAAAAAAAAAAAAAACCAACCATAAAATTTCCATACATTATTGATAATTTTAAAACTAAAATAGCATTATTATCAATAATAATTTTTAATATCAAATTAATCAAAGCCACATTGTTTAAATGTTTTATTTTATATTTTTTTTTAAATTATTTTTTCAGGACTTATCATGGAACCAAACAAGCGGTACACCCAGACTGTGGAAAGACCTTTCCACGTGTCCATGGCTACCCTCGACATTTCAACTTCTGGTAAATATATTTTGTTTTTTTTTTAAACTTGAAATATTCACAATTATTTGATGTATCAATTACATGTACACAAAAAGTCTGTAAATCAAAAATAATTGTTAAATAACAGCAAAAGAAAAAAAATATTTTGATAATTTAATTAATTAATTTGTTGTGTGTATTTTTAGATGATGAACCTGTACAAGTTATGTTGTGCTATGAAGGACGCAACTATCTTTTGTGTAATTTGTCGAAAAAACAAACTTGCCAAGCAACATTGGACTTGAATTTCCAAGAAGGTACAAAAATTTCATTCACTTCAAATGGCAGTGGTCATGTACATTTGACTGGTTACTTGGTACCTGAAGATGATATGGACGATTTGGATGAAATGGATGAACAGGAAGATGAAGAAGAAGAAGAAGACGAAGAGGAAGTACCACAACTTGTTGGCAAACAATTAAAACGCAAAGCAACAGACAAAAATGATGATAGAAAAATGAAAAAATGGAAGGCGGCACTTGCTGATTGTTTGGCAGAAAATGGTCAAGATGATTCATCAGATTCTGATAATGTTATTGAAGAAGAAGGTGACGAAGAAGAAGAAGAAGATGATGAAGAAGAAGGTGGTATGGAACTTGAATTTGAGGATGATGATGATGATGATGATGATAATGATGACGACGAAGATGAGGAAGTTGATGATGAAGAAGAAGGAGAAGAAGAAGAAGATGATGATGATGAAGAAGAAGAGGAAGAGGAAGAAGAAAAAGTAGAAGAAGTAAAACCAAAAGGTAAACAAAATCAACAACAACAACAGAAAAATCAAAAGCAACAAAAAGATGCCAAAGACAAAGCTGTTGTAGTCAATGGAAAAGATACAAATCAACAAAAGAAAAATAAAAAAGAACAACAACAACAAGCTAAAGCAACACAAGAAGTTAAACCAGAAGTTAAACAACAACAAGCACCAAAAAAACAAGTATTAGGTGGTGGTATTGTTATTGAAGAACTTAAAGTTGGTACTGGTGCACCAGCTGCTAAAGGCAAATTTATATCAGTTTATTATATTGGAAAATTGAAAAATGGCAAGAAATTTGATTCAACACAAAGTGGAAAAGGTTTTAAATTCCGTCTTGGTGGTGGTGAAGTTATCAAAGGATGGGATATTGGTCTTATTGGAATGAAAGTTGGTGGCAAAAGACGTGTCACTGTTCCACCTGCAATGGGGTAATTATTTTGATATTTATTTTCAATCTTGAATGTGTTTATTTATTTTTCAAAATTAATATTTATTTATTTCTAAAATTAATATTTGTTTATTTATTTGCTTTTCAGTTATGGCAAAAAAGGATCACCACCAGTTATTCCAGGAAACAGTGTCTTGGTATTCGACGTTGAACTTAAAGAAGTTCATTAATTTAAATAAACAACTTAAAAACATTTAACAATATAATAAACAATAAATTCTTTTTTTCATTTAAATCATAAATTTTGTCAAATAGACTTTTTTTTATTTTTACCTCATAGTTTAATTGTCATTATTTATTAACTTGATAATTTTTCAACNTTTTTTTTTTTTTTTTCTTTTTTTAATTTTAATATCTATTATTATTGTTTAATATTTTTGTTACTTTTCTACTTGATCATAACATTAAACATTTTAGTAAACAAATAAATTTCATAAAATTAACAAAAAGATAAATATTAAATTACTGTATTTTTCTTTTAAATAAATTACAAATACATTTTGAAATAAAAATTAAAAAAAGATATTTATTTGGAATAATTTTAATCAGTTTTTTTTTGTGATTTTGTTTCCCATTTCATGGTGCATACACCATTTTCACATTTTTTAACCAGCTGTGGTGCTTCATTTGTTTCTTCAGTAGTGTCATTATTTTTTGTACGATACTGCCAAAATTTCATCACCAATGGTTGAATTAAAAATCTCCAAATGAGTAGAACAATTGGTATGAAAACACATGGTACACAAACCATATTTATTTATTTATTATTTACGTATTGCCTGGAGAAATTATTTTTGACTGTAAATATTATTAAATTGTTAATAATTGTTTATTTATTTTTGTTAGGTTACACATACCTGTCGAATGGGTGTTGATGAGGAATGATTAGTCAGCTTGTTGGTTGACGCATGCGTATAACTGTATCAAGTTTTTTTGTTGGTAAAAAAAAAAAAAAATAAATAGCAAGCTTGATCAACACGTGTGTGTTAACAAGGATAAATAAATGATGAATTTTATGTTAATTGTTTAATTATAAATTTATTAATTTAATTATAATTTTACTTTGGAAAAAAAAATCTTTTTCAATTGAACTTTGTCAGTTGATAAGATTACAAAAATTATCCTGAACTATTTTAAATTGATTTAATATAAAAATAATAATAAAATGATGGATAATTAATTATTAATAAACGAAAATATTCATTGAATTTTGTATGATAAATTTAGAAAGAAAAAATTACATGAAAATATTTTTAATCAGTCGAAAATGTTTTATTATTCTTACAAAGATAATAATTGTCCTAGAAAAATATATAATTAATTGGTAATAGATTAAACGACGGGTTTTTTTATTTTTTATATTTTTAAATTTTAGATATTATATTTTGGAATTTGTACGACATTTAGGTAGAGTGGTTTCTTTTTTTGTTTGTCGTGATAAGGAAATGGTCAATTAATTGAGTGGACTTTTGACCATGTGAACTTGCTTAAACTTTATAAATAAAAAAATAGAAATAAAATGGCAATTTAATGTTTAAAAAAAGATATTAAAAATAGATATTAATATATAAACGTTATACTTTTAATAGCAGTATCAAAAATTGGACTCATTAAGAGAAGAAATAGATAGAAATATCGAAATTCTTTTTGTAAAATCATGCTCTAATATATTCACGTGTGATATCAGTGCTAATGTTTTTCTAAATATACTTGTTATCAGTATTAATAATAGGTCAACGTTGAAAAATGATACATATATTACCAATTTACATTTGTCTATATATAAAAAGTCATTTAGTCGATATAAAATGAGTCCAAATGCTTGCCGAAATTAATAGTTTTCTCTGAGACTTTCATTCGATTGGCAGGTCTCAAAGCCTCCTCTATAATTTTTATTTTTCTAATTAACTATTGGTAAGTTCAGGATAAAACAATTTTACATGAAATAAATTTAAAAAATAAATAATAAATTTGGTTTTAATATTTTTTAGAAATAAAGTTAACGAGAAACATGAAAAAATTCCAGTTATTATTAATATTTTTAATTTCATATAATTTAATTGAAATTATTAAATGTGAACCTGGAATGCCAATGGAGGCTTTGACAATAGCGAGCAAAATAAAAACAGGTATCTCAATGCAATGGGTACCAGATCCAATAATAGCTAAAAGTTTTGTTGATGAATTACTTCATGAGTATAAATATGGAATCAATGATGATGAAAAAATACGTCCTGAAGTACGTCATTTTTTAAATTACATTGTTCATGATCATAATGGTACAGATAAAAGTCTGGAGATACTCGATTGGGATATGAAAAGAATTGACGAATTTTACGTACCATTTAATGAACTTTTACAGTCAAATAAAAATGCTAATTTAACAGCTCTTGAAAATTATTTCAACCTTGTTTTATCAGATCAAGATGATGGCGTTCAATATGCTCTCAATCAAATGCAATATTCAACAAGGAAAATATTTGATTTATTAAATTCAAAAATAAACTCTGCGACAGTAAATATTAATTTTAATTGGACATAAAAAAAATACTTATGTTAACAAAAAAAATTTCTTTCCAGATGTGTAACGACAACATGATTTTGCGTCAGCAGCATATATCAAATTTTTTAAATGTCGCGATAAATAAAGCATATAAAGGATACTTTTTAATAATATCAGCATATAAATTTTTAATCAGAAAACATCAAGGTTTGTTTAAATGATTAAAATTAAAAAAAAATATTAAATTTAAAAGTAAATAGCTAACATTCAATTATTTTTTATACACCAGAGGATTATACACATCAAATAAACAATGCATTTGATGAAGCAGAAGTACAAATACAACGTTTTGTTGACGATGCACGTAGTGCAATGTTTAAAGCATCAAGAGATATTCGTAATTGTAATACCCAAGATGATATTAAGAATGTAACATTCACTGAAATTGTTGGACCATCTCAAGGATTCGTCTTTGATTCATCAGCAGTTGATATTAATTCCGATTGTCGTTCATATAACGTTGAATACAAAGTAATTCAGGACTCGTGCAAATCTGATAAATCATTATGTTTTGAGCAGTCATGTGCAGCAGATGGTGGAGTACTTAGAAATTGTGATACAATCGGTGGTGATGCTATAAAAATATGTCCAGCAGTAAGTTAATCAAATTAAAATATTTTTATATTTTACAAACGAAATTTAATAATTTTTATTGGACAATATTTTTTATTCATTATATTTTTAATATAGACAGATGAATCAAAACGTTATTTATCTGTTGATACTTATTGGGTGAGATATGGAAATCATTCAGCAACTGCACATTGCCCGAAGAATTATATATCAAGAAATGTCATAAAGCAATCTTCGCTTTTTAGTGAAAAAACGAGTCAATTTTGTTACTGTCACTGTGAAAGAAAAAAATGGAAGCAAGGTGATGTTCGTGCAATATCTTTTCAATTGGCTCAGGCTGATTACTCATCAAACAAGTAATTAAAATTAAATATTTTTATTTATTTATTTTTTGTTTAATGGCAACACAATTGAATCTTTCATTAGGCATGAATTTTAAATTAATAAAAATTTTAATAGGGTCATTACAAGCTTGAAATTTCGAGAAATAGATGGTATGATATCATTGGCTGCACAGCACGGTGTTCTTTTACCTGGTGGAATTATTGATCAAAAGACAGTTCAATGGGTTAAGACATCATATCGAAAAATAATAGACCATCAAGATGTTATTCCAGAATATCAGTATTATCGTTATAATGATCGACAAATTATCAATGAACGAATGTTGAAAGTTGGAAAAGATTTCTTGTATATAACATCTGGTCTATCAATAAATCTTGATGACATAACTGTTCCTCCAGGTCATGTTGTCATAGGTTCGTTGTAATTTTATTTATTAACATCTTGCTTTACAATTATCAATACAATCAGTAATATAATTGTCATGTTTTTTTTTTTTAAGGTGCTAAATTAAATAAATCTGAGGCTGTTGATGACAAAGATCGTGATGTACTTGAATTAGTTGTTTTGTCAATGGAATTTAATATTTATACAGGTAAATTAGATACTGCACAGCCACATCACACCTCAGCAACAAAATTCATGATGAAAAAACTTGGCCATACAAAAAGGTAATTAATAAAAATCAATTTTTTAATACAATAATTTATGACTAATTTTTTTTACAATTTTATTTGTTTTTTTTTTTTTTTTTATTATTTAGACAAATGATTGATCTTGGTGAGGTTGGAAATCCAATAACAATGCAAGGAAGCAACAATAAAATTTCAGCTGCTCATAGTAAAATTAAATTTCAACCAACAGATGAAAAAAAAGATCTTGGTCAATCAATTGTTCCATTTATTGATATACGAGATACGAGTTCACTATCATTATCATTGCCATTATCTTCTGTTGGTCTTTATCACCGTGGAACTGATGGCTCTGGAGGTTTTATTGGAATCAAATTTCAATCCTCTGATATTAGTGGATATTTCGAAAAAGTAATTTACGATAATACAAGTGCTTAGATTAAAAATAAAATTTATTTTCAATTAATTACGATTACATTGAATATTATAATTTTTTTTTTATTCTTTAAATATTATATGATTGTCACGAAAATAGATAAAAAAAAAAAAGTAATGACATTATCTTGTTGATAAGACGTTCGAAATAAAAAATATACCTTAATAATAGTAAAAAATTAATTAAAATTTTTAATTATAGATTGGGAAAAACGTTGATGAATATTTTTGCTTATATAAAAAAATTTTTTTAGTGATGCCGATTAAATAAATTTAAAAAATATATATAAAAAATTTGTTCATTTTATAATGACCTTGTTTAATTATTATTTCTATTTTTTGATAACATGTTTTTTTCAGACTTGTAATTCTTCCACAAGGTTATTTTTTATTCTATTTTTTATCAGTGATTAAATTTTTTTTTTTTTTTAATTTGAAAATATTAAATTTTTAGATTATATTTTTAATGGAAATAATTTATTACAAATATGATTAGTTTCTTAAAATTGTCCTTGAGATTTTGACAGCATTAGAATAATAATGTGAAAAAAAAAAAAAATTGTAATCAAAGAGTAAATAATTACTCAGTGAGCAGGCTGAGCAGTGAGTGATAAATTTTTTTAGACAATTATATAAAAAAGAGTATCAGGAACTGTGTGATGATAGACACGTATGCCTAAATTTTATATACGTCCTTGGAATTTACATGATCATTATAAATGTGAATATAATGTTGTTATCAGCACCAAATAAATAGAGTCTATTAAAAAAATACTAATGGCTTCTATTTTCGTGTATAATCACAGATTATTTCAGCGGGTATAAATTGCTTGCAGATATTAAGCACGACTAATAGTTTCGTTCGAATCGTCAGTCAGCAGCTTCAAAATTATCGGGTACGTTGTATTTTTTTTATTTTTCTAATTAAACATTGGTAAGTCTAGGATAAAATAATTTTACATGAAATAAATTTATAGAATAAATAATAAATTTGATTTTAATATTTTTTAGAAATAGAAACATGAAAAAATTCCAGTTAATATTAATATTTTTAATTTCATATAATTTAATTGAAATTATTAAATGTGAACCTGGAATGCCAATGGAGGCTTTGACAATAGCGAGCAAAATAGGAGTAAAAACCTTTACGAAATCGATACCAGATCCAATAATAGCTAAAAATTTTGTTGATGAATTACTTCATGAGTATAAATATGGAATCAATGATGATGAAAAAATACGTCCTGAAGTACGTCATTTTTTAAATTACATTGTTCATGATCATGATGGTACTGATAAAAGTCTGAAGATACTCGATTGGGATATGAAAAGAATTGACGAATTTTACGTACCATTTAATGAACTTTTAAAGTCAAATAAAGATGCTAATTTAACAGCTCTTGAAAATTATTTCGACCTTGTTTTATCAAATCGTGATGATGGCGTTCAATATGCTCTCAATCAAATGCAATATTCAACAAGGAAAATATTTGATTTATTAAATTCAAAAATAAACTCTGCGACAGTAAATATTATTTTAACTGGACATGAAAAAAATACTTATGTTAACAAAAAAAATTTCTTTCCAGATGTGTAACGACAACATGGTTTTGCGTCAGCAGCATATATCAAATTTTTTAAATGTCGCGATAAATAAAGCATATAAAGGATACTTTTTAATAATATCAGCATATAAATTTTTAATCAGAAAACATCAAGGTTTGTTTAAATGATTAAAATTTAAATGATTAAAATTTAAAAAAAATATTAAATTTAAAAGTAAAAAATTAATGTTTAATCATTTTTTATACACCAGAGGATTATAGACATGAAATAAAAAATGCAGTTGAAGAAGCAGAAATACAAATACAACATTTTGTTGACGATGCACGTAGTGCAATGTTTAAAGCATCAAGAGATATTCGTAATTGTAATACCCAATATGATATTAAGAATGTAACATTCACTGAAATTGTTGGACCATCTCAAGGATTCGTCTTTGATTCATCAGCAGTTGATATTAATTCCGATTGTCGTTCATATAACGTTGAATACAAAGTCATTCAAGACTCATGCAAATCTGATAAATCATTATGTTTTGAGCAGACATGTGCAGCAGATGGTGGAGTACTCAAAAATTGTGATACAATAGGTGGTGATGCTATAAAAATATGTCCAGCAGTAAGTTAATCAATTTAAAATCATTTTTATATTTTACAAACGATAATAAATAATTTTTATTCATTATACTTTTAACATAGATAGACAAATTAAAACGTTATTTATCGATAGAAACTTTTTTTGATAAATGGGGAAATGATATAGCAGCTAAACAATGCCCAAAAGATATCATAAGTAAAAAAAACACAGTCGTGCCACATTATCTTGGTTTGACACATACATCAAGTAAGTTTTGTTACTGTCACTGTGAAAGAAAAAATTGGAAGCAAGGTGATGTTCGAGTAATTTCTCTTCAATGGGCTAAAGCAGATTACTTATCAAACAAGTAATAAAATTAATTATTTTTTTTTTCTTTTGAATGTTTCCTTAGATATTTAAATTAATAAAAAATTTTAATAGGGTCATTACGAGCTTGAAATTTCAACAAGAAAATGGTGTAATATCATTGGCTGCACAGCACGGAGTTATTTTACCTGGTGGATTTATTAATAAAAAAACAGTTCAATGGGTTGAGCCTTTGGAACCAAAATTAGTAGAGATCAAAGATGGTTATCCAGAATATCAGTATATTCGTAATAATAAACGACACAGTATCACTGAACGAATGTTGAAAAATGGACAAGATTTCTTGTATATAACATCTGGTCTATCAATAAATCTTGATGACATAACTGTTCCTCCAGGTCATGTTGTCATAGGTTCGTTGTAATTTTATTTATTAACATCTTGCTTTACAATTATCAATACAATCAGTAATACAATTGTCATGTTTTTTTTTAAGGTGCTAAATTAAATAAATCTGAGGCTGTTGATGACAAAGATCTTGATGTACTTGAATTAGTTGTTTTGTCAATGGAATATGATATTAATACAGGTAAATTAGATACTTCACAATCACATCACACCTCAGCAACAAAATTCATGATGAGAAAACTTGGTCATACAAAAAGGTAATTAATAAAAAAATCAATTTTTCAATACAATAATTTATGACTAATTTTTTTTACAATTTTATTTGTTTTTTTTTTATTATTA
The DNA here is from genome assembly GCA_015776835.1 of Aphidius ervi. Taxonomy (NCBI): domain Eukaryota; kingdom Metazoa; phylum Arthropoda; class Insecta; order Hymenoptera; family Braconidae; genus Aphidius; species Aphidius ervi. The sequence continues at coordinate 661,914 of MKYW01000016.1, read as the reverse complement.
TTTAGAAAAATGATTGATCTTGCAAATGTTAGAAATCCAATAACAATGCAGGGAAAAAACGATGGACTTTCAGCTCCTCATAGTAAACTTCGTTTTCATGTAACTGATAAAGTAAAAGACATTGGTCAATCAATTGTTCCATTCATTGATATTCAAGAAATAAATTTAGAATTACCAGTTCCATTATCAAATGTTGGTCTTTATCATCGTGGATCTACTGGCTCTGGAGGTTTTATTGGACTTAAATTTCAATCATATGACATAAGGAATTACTTTGAACAAGTAATTTTTGATAATACAGTCGCTTAAATGAAAAAGAATCAAATAATTGTTTATGTTTTTCCATGGTTATATTAAATATTAATCGAAAAAAATTTTTGAATCAACGAAATAAATAAATGTTTTAATCAGTAAGTAAAACAGAATTTTCTCTATAATTATTTCATAGAAAAATAATTTTTTTTTTCATGTTCAAAGGGATGTATAGAATAACAAAAAGAAATTTATTTTTTTTGACATAAAATCATCGTTTACTTCGTGTAGTTACCTCTCGACTTGTCAACTATATACACAATTTTTTTAACAGTTTTTATGCAACTCATTATTATATTTATATACTTTTAATTAGATCATGTATTCTAGAGACTAGATTATTTTAATCTTATATATGACCATCAGTAAAGTTCACAGTAAAGTACATTTGTATATTGCTTTTTCATTTTTTTTTTCTTTTCAAATAATATTAATTGTAATTTATAAATAAATTGCATTCAAAGCCATGAGCTAATACGTTTTAAATATATATTGAAACAAGGATTTTTCATGGTTAAAATATTATTCAGTAATTCTAAGCTCAAATAATTTATTTTTAATGAAGAAAAACATTTTTTTTTAATGAAAAAATAATATTTTTTTGACAAAGAAAAATTTTTTACGTGTACAAATATTTTTCTAATACAACAGAAAAATTTTTCAATTGAATAAAATTAGTTTTTTAATCAAATTAAATTTTTTTTGCTTAAAAAAAGCTTTAATTAAGAAAAATAAATAATTTTTTTTTTCTCTCAGTTTGTTTTTCTATTCGTTTTACTCATATTTACTGAATTTTTTTATTTTTATTTATATTTTAAAAGTATAATTATTTATAAAACATTTACGAATAAATTTTCTCCATAATAAATCCTTCTTTCTTTGTATAAATAAATATTGATAAAATATCTTCAAACTTCCTCCAATATTATTCTGTTTACAATAATCTATACCTCCACGATAATTACATCATAAAAATAATTCAAAAGAATAAACAAATCATTATTAAGAAAATCATTTAAATAATAAACAAAAAATTTTAAATACAATCCGATTTTTCAACTAAAAAAAGCCAAAAAAAATATGATTTGTTTTGAAGATATAAATATTAATGAGTAACCAGTTACTTCATTACTCCATAAAATGTACAATAATCACTTTATTAAATAATATTACTTAAATATTAATTATTTTTTTTTGTAAACAGATACTTAACATTCATCAATATTGCTCTTTTCATACATTTACTATTTTCAAGTTAAAGATCAAATGTCAAACTAAACATTTTATCTGATATGTACAATCAAATAGTTCACAATTATTAATAATTAATTTTCTAAAATAACAATTAATTAAATTTGTACATTTTCGACTGACTCAATTGTCATATACAATGATTATTATGCTTGAAAAAATTACTGCTCTATTGCCTCATTATTATTCACGATAACTCTGAAGAGAAATCACAAAAAAAATAACAAATAATCACGAGCATAATTGCATTCGCATTTACGTTGAATTTTTTTTTAAACAATTGAGTATATATATTTTTTTTTTTGCGAAATATGTAACTTGTTTTACATAGAGTTCTATATTATATAACTTTTATATATTATACATTAAATTTCTGATTATAAATTATAACATATATATCATGACTCAATACTCATTGAGTCAATAAATTATTATCCTTTGTTACAATTAATTTTTTGTCGTTATATAGATTTTTATTTTCGTTAAATATTGAAATTCTATATGAAGTTTTAAGTTAGTTACGTTGTTATCTAAACATTCGGTCAATTATTTTTTTATCTTTAATCGAAATCACGTTTGAGAATTTATATAATACTAACATGTTAGATATCCTGGTGAATTTAATTAGTCTATAATAAAATTACCACTAGAAGCTGCGGAAAAATTTGACGTTTCATATACAAAACCAAGATGAATTTTCATGTTTCGTTAATCACTTTTCAGGCACTATTCTCATTCAGTCTAAACATAAAGTGCATACATCTTTCAACTTGTTAAATACTCGTGAAAAAAAAAAAATGCGTTGGATAAATTTAAGACCAAGGTTTTTTTAAATTTACAAAATTTCTTGGTGACAATAAAATAATTGTCGATTGTTTTCCAACTGCCAGAGTGTTTTTCTAAATTTTTTTAGTATTATCTTGATGATTTGATGATGAAAAAAAAAATCAAGTGAATAATAAATAGCTTCCGCAGCTTGAAATGGATCATCTCCACATTTTTTTTTTAATCGATTTATAATTATTATTGTTTGCGAGGTTTTTTTCGAAATATTTTTGAAAATTAACGGTCGAATTTTCATGTTGAATATTTCGTTTGAAAGATTTAACATTTGCTAATGATAAAATACATTTAATGGAGTGTTCAAGTTGACTTTTCAATGTAAAAAAGTTGACTGGAAATTGATGTATGTTGATTACTATGCTTCATTGATGGCAAAATTTAATAACTCGATAGTTTTTGATAAAAATAATTTTTTTTTTATATGTAAAGTTGATATTAACGGCTGTTTTAGGGACATTATATATATTTATACCATTATGGAAGTTGAAACTAATGATTGTTGAATTATTTTGACGACAGCAACTTGACTCAGGTTGTCGATGATGATTCAGCATCTTTCTGTGACACTTTACGCTGTTTAAGTCCAGTTGCAAGATACGAAAATACGCATATAACAGCGTAACAAATTTCACGAGCCTGAAAAATAATCATTTCAAATGAATAATAAAATTAAACTTAATATATTTATGTTTTTAGAATTGATACAATACTCTTGGAAAATGAGGAAATATTATTTTCAATTTAAAAATTATTTTTCAAATAAATACAAGTGGAACATACCATTGGTGATATATATTTTCTTTGAATAATTTGTCGTGTTTTTGGATCTAAAAGAAGCAATAAAAAAATCATTAGTATTTAAAAATAATTATTGTATGTTTATAAAAATATATAGAAATAACACTCACTGAATTCTTCCAGCACAAATATTCCACCATTTTGAGTGAAGCATTTTCGGATATGTTCAAACTTAACAAAAAACTGGAAAAATAATTTATACAAATTATTAGAATAGCTCAAGAGTGATCCTTAAATCCAGCACATGCATTTTTACAATCAATTTTTTTATTGTAAATTCAACATATTGAATTATACAATTATATATATATTAAAAATATAAAAACCTTCTAAGGTTTACTATCACACTTTTGTGGGATTTTTAAAAATTTTTAACGGGCAAAATTATTTTAATTTACTTAAAATTATTTGACATTTTTAAATTTGTTATTTTTATAAAAAAATTTTCAATTATCAAAGATACTTTATAAAAATCTTTATCTTTATAAATTTTCATCATAAAATTTTTACAAAATTAAGAAGAGAAAGCTTCTAAACAAAATAAATAATCCGTTTATTTGGATTTAAAAATTTATAAAAATATTAACTCATAATTAACCCACAAAAATATGTTTTATCCTAACAAAAATTATTTATATAACATATACAAAATCACTAGTGCTACCAAATTCAATTCTGGAGTTAAAAATTTTTATGACATAATATTTCAATTTTAAATAAAAACTTTGTCGTTGATTTTTATTTAATCTTGTCGCGGTTTTTCAAGAAATACTTGGCAAAAATTATGGAGAGGTGTTCGTCTTATTTGAAGGAAAAAAACGTTTAAAATTTTATTGAAAATTAAATATATAATTGGCTGAAAATATCGACATTCCGGTGATGTTACAATTAAATTTTTAATTTGAAATTTATAAATTTTGCAAATTTTTTTGATAACACTAATAATTTGGCATTTTAAATTCCCGATTTAATAAAAAAAAATTTATATTTTAAAAATAAACCCTGTTGTTGTTAATTGACGTTCAATAAAACATTTTAAAATAGTTAATACAGCATGCATATATAATAATTTAATAATTCAAAAAAAACTTTACACTGACAGGCACTGCGAAGACAGTTTAAAAAATTGTTAATTTATCACAACTGGATTATAAACGAATAACAGTGTTACGTGTTTTTTTCTTGATGAAATAATTTCTCAAATAAATTCTGTTTCTTTCTAATTTATTACGTAAATAAAATAAGAAGAGTAAATAAAAAATCGATTGAATAAAAGCGAAGTAAATAAAAGTAAATTAAACAAAAAAAATCAAAGAAAATTCGGACAAAAATTGAAAATAAAAAATTATTATAATTATACTCGCGAGGAAATAATTACAAGGAAAATTTTTGACAGCTCAATTTGAGTATTAATTTGGATTTTATAATTGCCAAGTTAAAAAATCATTTGAGGATGTGAAATTGAATGAATTTTTGTGATAAAATTATGTGTGTACCAGCAGGCATTTAACAAGATAAAAGTAAATGAACGCATACTTATTAAATTTGTGTGTTTCTAATGCGTGACTAGTGATCTTCAGTTATGAAAATATTTTAAATTTATATATTATATAAAATATTTTCATAAGAGATTATATTACCATATGAATACAGTATATTTTAATCATTAATAAAATTAAATTTTGTACATAAATTTTTGAGTGAATGACTAAGCAAGCGACTAAATATTTTTGTCTACAGATATTCATTTTAATTAAGTTACTACGCATACAATCAATTCAAGGTGTGTAGATAAGCATCAACTAAAAGATCAACTTATTTTCCTAGTAATTTAACAATTATAAATAGAATTTTCGTTTTAATTTTAACAGCCGATGACTGCTAATTTTTACTGCTCAATTTTTTTTATTTTTAATTTGATTTTACTTCGACACAAACAAAAAAATTTCTACCTGGGTTAATTAGATTTTTTAAATGCCTATCTACAAACCTTGCAGACAATCCAATTAAATTTAATTCTCTCTTAAAATATTGCCATTTTTTAACATCCCAAAAAATTGGTATTTGTTAAAAAAAAAAAAATTTCTAATCAATGTCATTTCTTCTTTTTTTTTTTTTGACTAACATAAAGCTAGACAAAAAAAAATATTATACTATAAATTGACACTGGTATAAAATATGGTATTGAAAAAATTAAAAAAATATGAAAAATATTTTTTGCACCCGGTAAATTGAGGGTTGCTGGTTCGAATCCGCCGAGGTGCGATAATTTTAATTTGTATAAAATCAATAGAAAATTTGTGCCACGTTTGGAGTTGATTAAATAATTATAGCCAAGAAAAATAAACAGACTGTTTGACTGAATTATTAAAGAGCTTTTTAATAAGCTAAAATAATTAATTAAATTTTTTGAAAACCGAAAAGACGTAATTAACATTTGAGAATTTATTTAACACACTAATATAAATATATATTTTCATTGCATCTAAATACAGGCCATTAAAAAAGTGCTACATGTTACATATAAATTAAAAACCCAAAATAAAATTTATAATAATTATATTAATGATTTAATGAACTAAAAAAAAATATATATATAATTTTTAAATACTTTAATGATTCATGTATGAATTGAGCTTCATTAATTGATGTTAACTTCATGCAGAAACCAATGACAAATCTCAATTCTTACACTTATCAAATTTGAAGTTAAAAATTGAAATTACTAATTGACAGTGTATTTAATAATTGCAGCAGATTTTACCTTATACAAAATCAAATAAAAAGGCCAACATTGATTATAATTAAAATGTGATGATGATATATATATATACTGAACTGTAACAATTATTCATTAAAAAAAATTTTTATTCAATACCTCGAAATCCTGTTTATCCAGCCCAGGTAAAGTCGTGGAACAGGACAAAAACAAAAAACAGAACAACAATAAATCATACTCTTTTTATTTCGATGTGTTTTTTCGTTATATTTTTTAAATGATACTGAGCATTTTTAATTTCTTTATTTGATTTATCAAAAAAAAACAACAAAAAATGATGCTTTGAGAAAAAAATTTAAATGAGTATGCATAGTTGTTTTATAAGAAAAATTTGGTAGACTATTTTTTAGCTAAAATTTATCGAAAGTATTTGTTACTACATTGAAAAATTATAACATGACAAATGAGCAATGTGAGCATCGAAAAATAGCAAATTAAGATTCGAAATTTTCTATTAGTAATTGGGGAATTTGTATTGGACAAAAAACTGATCAACGAAATTCATCTGGTTGTGGTAATTTGAGATTTAGATTTGTTGGAGATATAATTTAATTTATTAGAATGATGTGTTTTTAATTTTTGTGTTATTTTTACCATTTCTTCATTTACCAATGATACTTTTTAAAAATCAATATTTAAAAAAAAATGATTATACAAAGTAATTCTTTTTTTTCGAAACTTGTATTGGTTTTTTTTTAAATTATTTAAAAATATATGTAAATTATTTTTAAGTATATAAATAAGTTTGTAATTTATTCATTCATTCTTGCATTCATTTAATTATTTTATATTAACTTGGAAAAAATAAGAAGAGACCCCGACGGGATTCGAACCCGCGATCAAAAGTCGTGACCATTTTTCGACAAGGGCCTTTTACTTTTCCAAGCTTAACACATCTTAAATAATAATTTTAAAAAATTATATAATATTTTCTTTGAACACTATTTAATAGTGAAAAGATTAGTACTCGTAGAATTTTTGTATGGAAATTATATTTTTAAATATTAAGCATTTTCTAGCTAGCGATGTCATTGAGCAATTATCCGTATAAATTTATTTAAATTTTACAAGCTCATTTGTCAGTGAGAAAACAATACTAAAAATATCTAATTATTTTTTATATCTTCAAGTTGATTGACATTTGTTTTCTCATTGTTACTACTGAAATAAAATAAATAATATATTATATATATAAATTAAATCAAGTAGGAAAAATAAAATACAATCGAAACAATTATTTCGATGCAATGACAGCGTGATAAAAAAGTTATTGCGATCAAAGCTATTTGCCTGAGCTAAAAAGCCTGTCAATTTTATCTGGATATTAAAATTATGAGCATTCTTTGTTCATCCACATAAATATATTGTTTTAAAAATTATTATAAGTTAATATAACGAATAAATTTATATAGAAAAATTTGTAGTAAATATTTATATAACATTTTACGTTGAATCAAACAGTTGAAATTTCATTCGATTGTTTATGACTATTTATTTTTTTTTAATTACACACCGCTAAATTATTTCCCTTTTTAAATTTAAAAAAAAAATTGTAATAATACTCTCAAAACGAGAAAAAATTATGAGCTTTTATTTTTATTACTTGATGAATTAGAAAATATTTTTTGTATACGATTTTTTATTAATTAAACTATTATGATAATAAAATTAAAGGCAATTTGTAAATGTGAGTGATTTAATTGTTTGATTTTACATGAAATGTATATACAATATTTTTTTATTTCAATTTTAATTTGCGGCTTTATTTTATCTCTTACCTTACTCTCTCTGTGTAATTTAAAAAAAAAACCAGTAATATTTCTCCGAACTACTCCGTAATGTCTCCGTATTTTTCAGTATTACTTGGAATTATTATATCAAGGAAAAGCTCCGGAAAAATATTGACCAATAGGTTTGAAAATTAAACTATTTTCACCATTCAAGCGTTTTTTTTTTATTTTAAAATTATTATAATTGATATTTATGGTATATCTAAAAAAAAAAAGCGCAAGAGTTGACTAGAATATTTAACAATATTGAGTAAACATTGTTAAATTGTTCAAGCTATTTTTAAAATCTACTTGTTAGCATTTATTATCTAAATTTTGCATTATTGCAGCCGCAAATTGAAATTAAAATAACCAAAAAAATAAAAGACTTTTTAAAAATTATAAATAAATTTAATATAAATATAGAGTAGAAAATAATTCGTTCAAAAGTCTGCCATTGCACATTGAGCTTCATGCAAGAAAAACATTAACCCTTAATCTCGTTAAATAAGATAAAGAGATATAAAAGAAAAAACGACAAAATAAATATGCATCCACTTATAATCGCTTACAAGATAATCCAAAGTTACTGAAACAGTATATTCATACTAATTGACTGCTTAATTATTAATTTGTATATAATTTACTAATTTCGGTAACTTTGTTAACTGCGAGATTTTATCTGGTGATTAGTGCAAGAATCTAGTAGACTTTAACAATCAACAAACATTTTTAAATTTAAATTTCGTCAAAATCTAAAAGATTCTGATTAATTTGAAATTTCACCGGTAATAATTGGACATATGAAAGTACATTGCATGGCAAAGGAAAAAATACACGTGAAATATATTTTTTACGTTAAAAAATTGATGAGTAATTGCAACGTTATTTATTACTGACTGCGCCATTAAAAAAAAATTAATAAAATTGTAATTTACATTAGGATTTTTCTAGTACTTTGCATAAACTATTTTTCCGTGTATAATAAAAAAATATTTTCATTATCTGGGGTGAATTTTTTAATAAAATTCTATCAAGGTTTAGCCTCCCCTAAATTTTTTTCATTTAGAAAAATGCCTTGTCCCTACAGCTGAACTGTTTTCGAGGGTATAAAGCTCTTTATTTCGATTATTTTTAGGTCTTATATATTTTATATTTTCTCCAGTTTAATATCGAAATACATAAACACCTTGCTCGATTATAAATGACATGCAAAAATATATTTTACTAATTTAAAATTATTATTTGAAAAAAGCTCTCGAAAAAGCCTGTTATCTGAAACATCGATAACAATAATTTTCCATTGCCATGAAATGCCATTTTCTTTTTATTCGTTTTAACAAAAAATTCAAGTGCGAAAAATTTCATTCATTTTTTTCTTGTTAATCATACCTTGGAAACATTTTTTAATCTGTCGTTTAATTGGAAAATTTTATTCATCAAAAAGACAATATTTTTTATTAAAGTTTGTTTAATTTTTTGTTTGAATTCTAAATTTTTTTTTTTTATTATTTTTTTAAATATCATTGGTAACCGAAAGAAATAGTTTCAATTTACGTTTACCGGATGAAGTTTATTTAAATTTGTAAAATTTAATATCTAAATCGAAATTTGAGTCTTTAAAAATTACTCAAATTTCGATTTCAAAAATAATGATTACTTGTAAAAAATTAGAATAAATTTATAAATTTATATAATCTATCGAAAACCGATGGTGAAAATGTTAATGTTTATTTGTCACGATTTTTGTACGAATTTTTCTAATGATAAAATTTATTGTAATATGTCAGTGTATAACTGAAATTAAAAAATATCTTAAAAAAACAAATTAAATTAAAATAAAAAAAAAAAAATGAAAAAAACCAGAAATTCATTACATAAGAAATGAGATAAAGAAAATTAAAAAAAAAAAGTTAAATAATAAGATTACTACCTTGCTATTGGCGAAGAGTAAACCAACACCTTCAATGCATACTTGAAGAAGTCCACCTTCTCCTGTATGCATATCTTGAACTGGGAATTCATCACCAAGTTCAATACCAAGATTTGCTCGACCTCTTGCAGCTGCTTTTTCAATTGCATCTTTAATGCAATAATAAAGATCTTTGCACTAGAAAAAAAAAAATTAATTATAATTTTAATCATAAAAATAACACCACTAATTTCAAGTGATCAAAGAAATTAAACATACTTTTTTTGTATAATAATTATGAAGTTCTAGTCGATCACAATTTCGTCTAGAAAGGCACAAGACTTTATTCTTTGGGCTACATGTCATATTGACTAATCGTTCATACCACCAACGTTCGACAATAACACCGTTTACTGATCTCAAAACAAGTCCGTCATGTCGAACTTCAAGAAAACGTAATTCTCCATCGGCATTCGTACCTGCATGGACCGTAAACGATTGTCTATGCATTTGTCGAGACGTCAGTGGTTTTAAATCAATATCATTTCCATGCTAAAAATAAATAAATTAATTAATAATTATTATTATAAAAATTAAAAATACATAAATAATTAAGAAATAGTCAATTTTAATTACCAAATTATCAATTTGATCAAGTAACTGATTTAATTCTTGACTATAAACAAGACCAATATGACTTTTACCAAGTAAACGACGTACTTTTCTTTTAACTTCAAGTTTAGGTACGTTAAGCATCACTAAAATTGCTGTTAAATTATGTAAAAGTGTACATAATAATCTGTCTTCATCATGCTCTAGACGTCTTCGTTCACTGTCACTCAAACTTTTGTATCTAAAAAATATATTTTTTTATTTGTAATTGTGTATGTTTTTTTTTTTTTGAAAATGATTCATCATACCTTGCCATCATTTCACTTGGTCCCTGATCCATTCCTATCATATCACGTTCTTGAGATACAGCATCTAAAAATGCATCTTCCCAAAATTGCATTTGATCCCAAAGACGTGATCGTTCTTTTCCTATTAAACCTACATAAAATTTAGAAAATAAATTTTAAATATTAATTATCTTAAGCATTTTGTGTTAATTTTCTATTAAAATATTTTTTTTTTGTACATTTATTTGTTCATACTCTTGTGTATTTTAATTACGAACAAAAAAATTAGACAGTATTATTTATCTAAATGATTTATAAATTTTTACTTAATTATTTTTTAAAATAGATAAATTGTTTTTTAGTTTAAAAAAATAATTATCAAAATATTTTTACCTTCAAATAAATAAGTTCTAGCTGATTCAGGACTTGGTGTTGTAGTTGTTGTTACTAAACTACCACCATGATATCTAAATCCAGTACTGAGTGATGATTTATTTGACCACAAACCTCCAGTTGGTTTTTCATGTGGTGTTTTACCTTCTAACTCACTATCAGACACAGATCCACGTGGTGTAGATCCAGATGATAAACGAAATTGTTGATTAACAGGAGTACTTTTATTTGATGATTGTGATGGACTTGAAACTGTTGATGAATGACTTTTGGCTCCCTGTTTTTTTAAAAAAAACAAGAATTAATGCTTGAATTTTTTAGATAAAAAAAATATTAAAAATACTTACTTCAGTATCAAAAGAAGCAAGTTTACTAAGAAGCTTTCCTTTTTTAGAAAACATATCGAGAAATATATCTGCTGTTGATTGATTATTTTCACTGGATGATGTTGATGAAGCATGTGAAATTTCAAGTCTTACTAATGATGGATCATGAGGTGACATTTTTGATGGATCAATAAATTCCGATTGTTTTTTAAGTTGATTTGGATTATCTAGATTATCATAAGTACTTGTTTGCATCATCAGTGGTGTCTCGAATGATCCATCAGACATGTCTTTACTCCAATAATGTGTATGAGCAATTTCCATTAATTGAAAAACAGATGCCATACCTCCTAGACCAAAATTATTAAATGTAAAAGCAAGACCACTTGCTACTGCTTGAAGGCACATCAACATTCCTTTATAAACTCCTCTTGATATATGCTAAAATAAATTAAATAAATAAATTAAATAACATCATATTTAAATAGTTAAATAATTTTAAATTAAATTAATATACTTACAACGTCATCTATATGATCATCTGGACTTATTTTTTTGCTTAATCCTTTGTTTAATTTTGTAACAATAAAATCACGATAACTTTCATCTTCCATTAATTTTTTTAAACGATTAAGTTTAAAAAATCCAACACCTTCACCAAGAACAATTTGATTAACAACTTCAGTTAAAAAACTTTGATTATCAATATTTGTATTTGATCTTTCAGCATTTTGTGAACGTTGTTCATCTTCACGATTATTTCTACCAATTGAATTTTTAGCTGTTGATGTTTTATCATTTTGTGAATTTTTACCTCTTCTAAATGGACTAAATGATGTTTTATTTTGTCCTTTTTGTGTATTTGAATCAGTATTACTACCTCGTCTACCAGTTTTACCAAAAAAATCACTAATCATATTACTTGTTTGAGCAGCAATACCATTAAAATCACTACTAACATTACTAAAAAAATCTCTTCCAATATCACGTTTCATTCTATTATCTGCTGTTATTAATTGTGTATTTGACATACGTTTACGTGAATTGCTATTTGGTGATAATGGAGAACGTGGTGGTGATGATGATTGTTGTGATTCACCAAGACTTTTTAATAAACCTTTTTTTGTTGCAGCTTCTTTAGCACTTTTAGTTAATTCACCAATTGTACTTTTTCCAACATATGTTAAATCATCAATTGTATTTTTACTAACACCAGCAGCTGTTTTACTAGCTTCAATTGCTGTTTTTGATGCTTCTTGTACTGATTTTGTTGCTTCATCAACAGCTTTTTTAGTTTGTTGTGTTAAATGTTCAAATGGTGTAAATATACTTTCTTCACCAGCTTCAGTTATTTTTTCTTTAGCTTGATGTTTTAATTTATCCATATGTGCTAAAAAACCATCTTGACTACTTTGTCTTGTTGTTTCTCTAACTTGTGATGCAATTTGTTCAAATAATGATCCTTGTGATGATTGTCTAAATATACCATTACCACTATCCATACTACTACCACCACTTTCAGCACTACCAGAACTATTTTGACGTTGTGAATTTATTGATGCAATTGATTCATGTTTACCTATACTACCAGTAATACTATTTCTTGGCTCATTATTATTTTTACCATCATTACTACTTCCACTAAATTTACGTGTTGGTATAGCTGGTCCAGTTGTATTGCCTAGACTTGATGTTTTATTTAAAACATTATTAATACTCATTTGTTTATCATTACTAGGCAATAGCTGTGTATTTTGATTTTCTAAAATTTGACGTTGTTGTTGCTGTTGTTGTTCTTGATCATCTGGATTTAATTCTAATTCTGAATCTCTATTAAAACTTGGACTACTTAAATCACTGTGACTTGATGATGTACTAACTGGTGAATCTGGTCTTATTTTTGTGTCTTCTTCAATACCTGGATACTGTAGATGTTCAGGTGGATTATATAAATTTTTTGGATCAACAGATAATGACATAATTTGTGGTAAAATATTATTATTATTATTATTATTATTACTAACAGATAAATCAGATGATACCATTTCAGATACAAAATCACTTAATGATGAATATGATGAACTTGTACTTTCAGCTCCTTCTGAATCTGAACTTTCATCTGTTGGTTGTTGTTCAATTTCTTCAATTGATTTTAATGTATTATTCAATGAACTTTCTTGATTCCATACTGAAAATAATATTGGCTCTAAGCTTGGTGCAAACCATCTTGATTTATCACCAATTTGTAATGGATCAAATACACCAGTTTGTACACGTAAATATGCAACATTATTTGGTGTTAATGACCATTCAGCAAGAAATTCAACAGCTTGTGTTCTTGCAAATCTATCAAGAAATTCTGATGTTTTTGGTCTTGATCGTAAAAATGAATTTATTTGAAATGCAACAACTGGACGTGGATATAATCTTAATGTTCTTGTATGTTCAGCAAAATTTGCTAGTAAATTTTGTGAATTAAAAAATCTAACAATTGCAACACGTGTTGCAACATCAACTGAATCAATATCATTACCATAAATAAATGGATTAATTTGTGGTAATGAAGATTTTTGTTGTTGTTGTTGTTGTTGTTGTTGTTGTTGTGTTGAATTTGATACTTTACTTGGTGTTGAAGCAGTTGATGCAATTGGTGAATTAATTGGACTTGATGGAGAAAATTGATTAGCACTACGATCAACATTATGCTGATGTTTATTCAATGAATTAACACTTAAATTTGAATTATGTGATACATTACTTTCTCGTCTACTTGGTGATGATGATGGTAAATTTCCTTGTGGTGATGGTGTATTTTTTTGTGAACCAGATGAATTACCACCAATAATATTTGATCCAACTTGATCCATTAATTGCATTGCTTGTTTTAAATGATTTTTTAATATTGTACCTTCTGGTTCTGGTAGAGCTGGTAGACTATCATAAATACCACTTGGTGGAGTTATTTTATTACTATCTAAATCAACAAGCCATATATCATCTGGCATTTGAAAATTTTGTTTGTACATTAAAAATGAAGCTGGTATTCCAATGACAAATGGTGTTGGTGCTAATAATAATTGTTCAGCACAACTCATACATGTTGGAAGCAGTGGTATTGCTGGAAACATATATTGTAATGGATAAATCATTGCAACAAATGCCATAACAGACATTGAAAGAGCATTATAATCACGTGACTGTAAAACAATCTATAAATAAATAAATAAATATTAATTATTAACATATATAACAATGAAAAATTGAAAGAAGAAAAAAAGCAACAAACCTTATTTTCAAGAAGAATTAATGTCATGACTTTTAAGCTAATATCAACACCAAGTAATTCAAGTGGTAAATGAAGTGGAAAATCAACTAAAGAAAATCTTGTATGATCTGGAAGTGCAAAACATAAAGCTGGTTGTACATGAGGTGATAAAATATTAACTTCAATTCTTGTTTTTTCTGGTACTGGTACTGGTGCACTTAATAAACGTAATATCCAAGTTTCAATTTCACGTACATCATGAACAATTAATGATGATGCATTTTCAATATTTTGACCAATTAATGCACTCCAAATAGTATCTCTAAATGACATCAAACAAGAAAGCAATATAAATATACAACAAATTAATTAAATTGTTTTTTTGTTCAGCTAATTTAATTACCTATGTGATTGTCGTGATGTACCACCTCTTTGTGATGATGCATTATCACTACATGCATCAATAATTTTTTTTAATACAAATAAACACTCACGAAAGTGTGAAAAAAATGGATGATGTGATACAATACACAATGATGTTAATGAATAATTTTGTATACGTTGAGTTCTACGTGATGCTCTTGGTGATGGTGAATGACTACCTCCACTTTCACTATCACCACTTGGTACTGTTATACCAAGACGTGGTGGATGTGGTATTCTTGGTGTATCTGAACCATAATTACTTGTATATTCACGCTCAGAATCACTATGACCAAATGCACTATTTCTGTAATCACTGTTAACAATTATTCTAATATATTTTTATAACAATATTCATTATTTTTAGCTACATAATTTTATATTATCATCATTTAATTAGCAATAATAGTTTACCTTGAAAATGCTGAATCAGTACTTTTATCCATACTTTTACGCCAATTTTCTTTTCGCATTTTTGAATCATGTTTGTCTATTCGTATTCGTACACCACTACCAGCTGAATTTGTTATTTTTTCAACTGGACGATAAAAATTTACACAAATTCCATATCTTGTTTTGCCTAGGTAAATATAATTTTAAAAAACATTTAAGTTTATAAATCAGTTTTTAAATAACTGCTGATAATGGACATGTAATTTTTTTTTTTTACCTGAATCTTTGTCAGTTAATGTAAATGTAAATGATGTTGATTCTCGTAAAGCTGATTTTTTTGGTCCAATACTTGTACAGCCTTCAGGCTGACAAAAATACACCATGTCCAAGGGCAATGGAAAATCTTTATGATCATTTACTGGATAACGACGTAGCAATTCTGGAACCTAGATAATTTTTTTTTTTTAATATTAATATTATTGTTGGGATAATTTCTTAAATTCATTTTCATTTACCTGGACAGGTTTTCTAGATTGTGTATAAGTTCTTACTCCTACGATTGCCAAATAATCGACTAATCGTGGACAAAGAAACTTCTTTTGGATATCCATATTAAATCTTCAATGTCGACATTCGGTTTTGTTTTTTTTTTTTTTTTTTTAATCTATTTAATGTGCTGGCAAAAATTTGTGACCTTGCCGAAGCAATTATATTTCACATATGACTACAACAGGGTCATGATGAAAAACTACAAAATAAAAATTAATATAGAATTTTTTATATAGAAAATTAAATTATTCAGCTATCAAAAAAATAATTTAAATAAAATTAATTTTATTTTAATGACCAAGGCATATTTATTGTAATCTTTTTAACACTGGATTTACATAAACTAATTCAAACAAAAATATTTGTAACAGTAAAAATAAATAATAAAAAATAAAATTAATTAAATTGAAATATTAAAAATATTATTTTACAAATGTAATTAATTAAAATAATATTTTTATTGTATAAAAAATGTATGAAAATAAAATTTAAAAGATGTTTAATATTTTTTTTTTTTCATTAAAAATATTTTTGTAGCTAAAAAAATTAAGGATTTTAAAATAATGTCTTAAAGTTAATTAAAATCAATAAATTGCAATGAAAATAGTGTAAATTTCTTTATTATAATTTTACTTACATTTTTTTTTTTTACTAAATCTAAGTTTTACGTCTAACAATAGTGAGTTGGTCGAGTCGAGTTGTGAATAGTAACCCGCGCATAACTTGCACTGCGTCGAATCGTAATGATAAGCGATAAGCAATAGTTAAATGAAAACAAAAAAGTGGGACAACAAGTTTGTCCATGGATCAATACAATATTTAATAATATTTTTTGTCAGCTGAGTATACGCAAGTGTATATAAACTTTATGACTAAACTATTACTTTAATACACTCTTCAAGTCTCCAATCTCCATCAGCTGATTAAGTAGATGTTTTTCATTTAAAGAAAAATATACAAATTAATTTTTAAATACATTTTTTATATCTTTATTCAAAGAATTTTAATAAATTTCTATTTTCAAGTTGTTTATAATTTTACAACAAAAACAAAGATTCTTTTTGCATATAAATTTCGTTGTAGTAAAATTTTTTTGCTTATCGAAATCGAAATATTTACTTATGATTCTTTTATAAATTCAACGACATAATTTTATATCATTATTATATCTTTTCTATTAGCTAATAATTTTTCTATAAAAAAATACTTATAATTATTTAAATTTAGTTATTATTAATATTTATAAAATTTAACTTTAAAATAATAACTCAATTAATTATAAATATTTAAAGAAATTAATTTTTTATTTTTTTTATTTAAGCTTCTCTAAAATACACTTTAATTGACTAATGTACATACATTTAAAAGTAGTGATAATTACATCTTCTCTAGTAGGCTCACAAGCATGTTTATTTTTGACTGTCATCAATTCACGAGTCAATTGATAAATTTCTTGTATTACATTACAAAGATACATGTGATATGCTGTTGACTCGCATTGTTTATTATTATATGGCCACTTACAGAAAATTGACTGCAAACAATCAATGAAGACTTTAACATCTCTATTTTCTGAGATTTTCAATTCACCGTAATTCTTTTTTTTTAAATCAGAAAAATAATAATTATATTCAATTATATATTCTAGTAATTCTTTAGCTTCTTTGTTAGGGATCTTTAACGTGTATTTTTGTGTTTCTTTATTATAATTATCGATTGTTAAAAGGCCAGTTTGAAATAAAAATGATTCAAGTGAAATTTGATCATATTTTTCATCAAAATTAAATTGACTTACGTCTTTATCATTAGCAAAAAATAATGGGTCCTTTAAAGCAAGTAACATAATTTCTATATCCCCAAAAGCTACACTTTTAAAATTATTTGGATTTTTTGCACGCCAAACACGGGCTATTTCTTCATGAAAAAAAAAATTTAAAATAGACCACGGATTATAAATTGTTTCTTTACCAAATTTACAAAATTTATAGCCACCATATTCAAGTTTTAAAGTTACTAATAATTCATCTTTTGTTTGTTCAAGTTCACGACACATTATATCTAATTGATCTTCAAAAACTGTAATCAATTCAGAGTGTGTATAGCCACATATGGCATTTACCTTTTTATCAAGTGTTATATTTACAACATTATTAACTGAATTATTAAAAATTTTTGTCATATATAACTTTGCAGCACCTGTTATCAATACCATATGAATCTTACTTTTTAAATAACTTGTTAAACTAAAATAAAATTCTTGTATAATTTTAGTTATTTCATTTTCGATTTTTTTTTCACAACTTCTATATAATGGTTCATCATATTCATCAATTAAAATGACCACTTTAGATTCATAGCCATTTTTTAATTTAACTCCACCTTTTATCATATCTTTAAATAATTTTTTTATACTCTGAGAATCATCATCATCATATTTAATATTATACGCATTGCAATGACTTTTTAATCGATTTATCAAATGATATTTAAACTCTTTAACACTTCTTGCAGATATCTTTGCAAAATTAAATTCAAAAACTGGATATTTTTTCCATTGATATGTTGGCGATCTTCCAATAGCAGTATTTTTAAATAATTCTTTACTATCTTTGCCTTCACATATTTTAGCAATCGTATCCAACATTACTGATTTTCCAAAACGTCTTGGTCGTGTTATTAAATAACAACCTTCTTTTTCAATTAGTTTTTGCATATATTTTGTTTTATCTACATAGTATCCACTTTCCATCATGGTCATAATACCACCACTTAATATTTTACAAAACTAAAATATAAATTTAATAAATTGTCATTTAATATAGACATACCAGATAAAATCAAACTCAAATAATAATAATAACTTACATTTTTGTCCCAAGTAGTTGACTCATGAATTGGGTCTGCAGTTACAGGTTCTTCAGCAATCTATTGATTCCAATCAATCATTGATCAAAAAATCATTATTATTAAAAAAAATAAGTATTGATATTTATTAAAACAACTATTATATAAGAATTTAAAATAATTACTTTTATTTTTTTTGTTTTTTTTTCCTTGGAAATATTGCTATAAATATTTTGAGCAACTTTGTTTGGTGTTGATTCATCTACATCAATTTCACGTTTTCTTTTTTTAGCTGGTTTTTTTTTTTCTTCATATTCATCAGTTAAATAATCAACATCTTTAAAATCTTTATTATTTTTTTTTTTATTTTTTCCTTGTAATTTATTTTTAATTGGAACAACCAATAATTCTTCATCTGCTTCAGCTTGACATTCAAGTTGTTCTTCTTTTTCACATTTTAAACGTTCTTTTTTGTCTTTTTTTTTTCTTTTTTTTTTACTATCTTTAACATTTTTTTTTGCATTATTAACAATATCTTCTTTGACGTTCATTTTTTTATCATTTGTAACTTTTAATTTACTTCCAACTGGAGCAACTAGTTCTTCATATTTAATATTAATTTTTTTGTAATTGTTTTTATCATTTTTTTTCGGTTTTGATTTTATTTTTACTGGTGCAATTAGTTGTTCTTCAACATCAACATCAACATTACTATCCCTAAATTTAACAATAAAAAAAACAAAACAATAATTGTCATTGAAAATTGATCATAATCATCATCATCATTTAGCATTTTGGCATATTTTAATTTAAATTTATTATTTGAAAGCTCAATATACTCACATGTCTACCCTAACCTTTATTGACCAGATGGTAAGGTTGTTGCAACTTGCATCACCGTCTGACAAATAATAAATATTCAATGATAGCAAATTACTTATTTACATCAGAATTTAAAGATTTCATTCAACCAATTCCTAAATTTATAGAATAATCATTAAACATATAATTATATATGAAATATAAATTTTTTTACTTATATATTATCAACAATTATCAACATCAATCAACATCAGTGACAAGTGACAACTAACACAATGTAAAAATAGCCCTATACGGAAGCCGGGTACTCGGTGGTACTCGGGTAGTGCCACCATGTATGTATGCACTTACGTATTTGCACATGTGTATCTAATTGTCAAATTTATTTGTATTGTTATGAACAAATGTTATTACATCAAATGTTTTAATAATAATAAGAAATTAATTTTTTTGATTTTTTATTATTTAAGCTTCTCTAAAATATATTTAAATTGACTAATGTACATACATTTAAAAGTAGTAACAATTACATCTTCTCTAGTAGGCTCACAAGCATGTTCATTTTCAACTGTCATCAATTCATGAGTCAATTGATAAATTTCTTGTATTACATCACAAAGATACATGTGATATGCTGTTGACTCGCATTGTTTATTATTATATGGCCACTTACATAAATTTGACTTTAAACAATCAATGAAGACTTTAACATCTCTATTTTCTAAAATTTCCAATAGTGTAGGATTATTTATTCTTGAATAAGAAAACAAATGATAGTCTCTGATTCTTGTTTTTATTAATTCTTCAGCTTTTTTGTTAGGGATCTTTAACGTGTATTTTTGTGTTTCTTTATTATATTTATCAACTGTTAAAAGACCAGTGTGAAATAAAAATGATTTAAATGATAGTTGATCGTATTTGTCATCATAATTTAATTGACTTAAGTATATATTATCAGCAATAAATGATGGATCCTTCATAGCGAGTAACATAATTTTTATATCCATAAAAGCTACATTTATAAAATGTTTCATATTCATTGACTGCCAATTAGATATCATGTTTTCATCGTTACCCAAATATCTTATAATATACCATGGATTATAAATTGTTTCTTTACTAAATTTACAAAATTTGTAGCCACCATATTGACGTTTGAAAGTTGATAATAATTCATCTTTTGTTATATTAAGTTCATGACACTTTTCATTTAATTTATCTTCAAAAACTGTAATGACTTCTAAGTTTGTAAAGCCACATATGGCATTTACCTTTTCATCAAGTGTTATATTTACAAAATTGTTAACTGAATTATTAAAAATTTTTGTCATATATAACTTTGCAACACCTGTTATCAATACCATTTGAATTTTACTTTTTAAATAACTTGTTAAAATAGAATAAAATTCTTGTATAATTTTAGTTATTTCATTTTCGATTTTACTTTCACAACTTCTATATAATGGTTCATCATATTCATCAATTAAAATGACCACTTTGGGTTCATAACCATTTTTTAATTCAACTCCACCTTCCATCATATCTTTGAATAATTTTTGTATACTCAAAGAATCATTATATTTACCATATTTAATATTATACTTTTTACAATTATTTATTAAATAATGTTTTAAATCATATTTAAAATCTTCAACTTTATACAAAGTCATCATGCAAAAATTAAATTTAAAAACAGGGTATTTTTTCCATTGATATGTTGACGATTTTCCGATAGCAGTATTTTTAAATAATTTTTTACTATCTTTGCCTTCACATATTTTAGCAATCGTTTCCAACATTTTTGATTTTCCAAAACTACTTGGTCGTGTTATTAAATAACAACCATTTTTTTCAATTAGTTTTTGCATATATTTTGTTTTATCCACATAGTATCCACTTTCAATCATGTCTTTAATATTACGATAATATATTTGTCTAAACTAAAATATAAATTTAATAAATTGTCATTTAATATAGATATGTCAGATAAAATCAATCTTGAATTATTATTATTATTATTAACTTACTTTTTTTTTTATCGATTGGGTTTCAGTTTCAGGTTCTCCAGCAATCTATTAATTTAACAAATAAAAGATAAATTTAATTTTGTAACATTTAGTTGAAAAGTAAAAATAAATTCAAAGTACCTAATAGTACTTGATTGTTGTTGCATAATTAAAAAAAAAAAAAAAAAT
>MKYW01000016.1:623208-639097 GCA_015776835.1 Aphidius ervi | reverse complement strand
CAATACGCATGCGCATCCGCCATTATAATTTGTTATTATGATGATTATTATGTCATTTTGGTAAAGAATCACCTGGCAAATTTACAGGTCTTGGATCTTGATAATATATAAAAATTTAATTTAATAAATAAAATAACAAACTTCAAAATGTCACATGAAGGTGAAAAATTAACCGGTATCCATAAATTTTTAAACAGTACGACAATGGAAGGTCGTGCAAATGTAAGTCATTGATTTTTTAAAAAATATTTTCATTACTGCTCTCATAACCTTAACTTTTATTTAATGTAATTTTTTTTTTGTCGTTAATATTACCTTAGACAATGATAATAATTTATAATTATATGTGTTATTCCAGGTTGCTAAATTAACACTTGGTGTTTTGGGTCTTGGCATTGCATATTTGGTATTTAAACCAAAAAAAACAAAAACTCCAACTCAATAAGAAATATCAATCATCGGGATGTAGCCTATCAAATGATGTAAATTATGTAACAACATCTAAATTTTCTTTTTGTCTCGTCAAAAATAAATACTTTACCGATATTAATTATTAAATTTTATTACTGTTCTTATTTTTTTAATATAATTTTTATATTCCTATGATATTTGTTTGACATATTGATGTATTTTTTTATTATTTAAATCACAAGTTGTATTGATTTGTCACCTTGTCTAGAAGCTAGAAATTCTCA
This sequence comes from Aphidius ervi, assembly GCA_015776835.1. Lineage (NCBI taxonomy): Eukaryota > Metazoa > Arthropoda > Insecta > Hymenoptera > Braconidae > Aphidius > Aphidius ervi. The sequence continues at coordinate 638,402 of MKYW01000016.1, read as the reverse complement.
AATTATCCAACTACATTTATAAAAATTAAAATCTCAAATAAGTTTAAAATTAAATCCAATTAACTATTTTTAATTTTTAATAGTGGAAAAGGAGCTAATGACATTAATTGTCAATATTTTTTTTTTTTTGATAACAAGTTATCTAAATACCTGGAAAAAAAAATACAATTATTTTTTGTTTGTCTAATTGAAATGATGTTTTATTAGAGGATTTTTATTTGGGATAATTTCTAATGTTGATTTTTGATTTTTGTTGGCTTGGAGAAAAATTTATCAACATCAATTTTACCTGACATTAGGATTATTAGTTGGACCTTTTTGAACCTTGAGAAAATAATAAAAAAAATATTTTTCTTTATGTATTTTAACTACAAAAGAAATATTAAATTCATAGAAAATTGTTTCAGCTTAAAACAATATTAATTCAAACAACAAAACAACTGGAATTTATTAGCTATTAAATATTTATCTATTTTTTTTATAATTAAATTTATTAAAAAATAAAATAAAAATAATTTAAAAAATTCAAATAGAAATAAAATTTAGATAAAATTTTTTAATAATAGAAAATAATTCATTATTTTCAATTTTGAATACAAAGTATAATTTAATTTATTTAATTTATTTAATAATCTTTATGACTTATTGTAGCACGACTGACAATGATGATAAATTACAGCATATAAATTTTATTTGATTGGTTAATCCAAGAAATAGTTAAACGACAAAATTTAAAACTTTGCAAATTTTTAAGTTGTCCAGATATAATTTATCAACCTTGACTATCAAGAGGCTTGATATTAAATTTCCCGATCATCAATTTTCTCAATGACCAATTACTAAAATGCATATCTAAAAATATATCATATCACGTAGATGAATAGTTATTTGATAAAAATTCCAACAAGTCTGACAAGATTAACATGATAATCATCTAGACATTATTATTTTTATTACAATCTAAGATTCTCAGTTGCAATTTAATTTTAAACAGTAAATTAAATTTTAAAAAAAAACTAAACTCATGAAAAATTATTTAATTTAAAATCCAATAAATAATAATTATAAATTTAATTAAAATTAATTTGATAATTGGTTTAAAAAAAATTAAAATCACATGGGAAAAAAAATATTCCAATCATAAATGAAGCAATTTTAAATCTGAAAAATATTTTTAAAAAATTAATTTTCAATAATTAATAAACAATATATTAGAGCTATTTTAATTTGTATGTAATTCTTTAGTTTATTAGCACAAATATAATCAAGCCAAATTGTATTTAAGGCCGTACATAATATTTTCCCATAATAGTAACAGGAAAATAATTCAAATTATTTTGATGCTTCTCATAATACAATTTATATCTCATTTTGAGTTTCTGTATTTGTTAATATTAATATATGACATACATTAAAACAATAATAAATATTTTTAAAAATATTAAATTGTTCATTGTTTTGCATAATCATTTATATGAAAATTTTTGGCAATTAATTGTGGTTCAATAATTATTTAATATTGATACCTCATTTACCCAACACATTTGGGTCACTCTAACGATTATCTCAAACGAAAAAAAAAAAATAATATAATATAATATAAAACAGAATATAATTTAACAAGAACACGAGGTAGATGATAGTTAATTTTTTTAATTATTTTAATCATCTTCATCGTGTCCAAATAACACTTTATATTTTTTTTTTCTTTTTTTTTAAAACAACTGCCTGGTAATAGACTCATCATGGTTTTTTTTAAATTTGATGTGTATACACACACTGACCTGCATGATGATTATGTATGTGTTTACAATTGATACATTATTATCATAAAAATAATGTTTTATATTATCATAATGAAATTGATGATATTATATTGAAGACACATTCACTTGTTACTATAATCATCTTGTAATATTTAAACTTAAAAATTTGTACGAGATTATTTAGTATTTCCCAGGTGGTTATTTAAAAAATTATATATTTATAATATTTTTTGTTTTGTCTATTTAACGGTCATTTAATTATTTATTATTTTAATTAAATTTTTTAAATTTTCATGATAAACAAATAATCATACATTTCTATTACAATTATTATTTCATTCATTCGTCTATTTTCTTTGTCCAAAAAAAAAAAACAATTTATTTGAATTTTTATATGAAATTATTGTTATTATTATGTTGAAGTATAGTAACTATATAATAACGTAAAAACACAATATATTTTTTATGTATTATTAAACATTAAATATTGATTTGAAAAAAAAAAGAAGAAAAAAAATTAATTTTCAGTATTATTTTCTTCAACTATTGTACACGAGTTTATGATAATCGTGACTAGAGTCAGGAAATTTGCATTTTGAAAACAGCAACAACAACAACAACAACAACAACGCTATTTATTTATTATTATTTTTGTTTGTTTTTTTAATTGTAATTTATAATTAATATTTATTATACATCAAAAAGCAAAATTCCCGAGACTATTTTTTTTTTCATTATTATTCTACATACAATAATACAATACACATTATTATTTTTTTTTTTTTATCAGGAATAAACTGGAGTGAGTACGAAAACAATAATAACAAATACAATATGAATTGATGAAATTTAGTTACATAATTATCCAATTTAAACAAATTATTACGAAAAAAAAAAAAATAAATTTTATCACTGAAAATACTAATAATGATTTATAAAAAAAAATTTAATGTTCAATTTTAGCTTTCAATCTTTATCAACAACGAAAAAAAAAATTACTATTATTATTATTAAAACTAAATTAATTAATTCAGTCAATTATTCATATATATTATTCGGAGTTCAACAAGTTAATTGAAACAAAAAAAAAGCAAAAAAAATGTACAAAAAATTTATGATAATAATAATTTATATATTTTGTTCATTTTTTTTTTGTTTATTTTCTTTTTTTTTCTTTGAAATAAATATGTGAAGTATAATCCATCTTGAAACCCGGCTTCAATAAGGAATAAGGCCAAATTATTTTGTCAATAATAACAAAAAAAAAATAAAAGAAAAAAAATGAAACAAAAAATTAATTGTTAATAGTAGTTATAATAATAATTGATAATACATAATCATGCGATATTCATGATAAGACTAGAGACGATCATTTATCAAGTCGAGTCATGTGTTTTTTTTTTTTTTTCTATAACTTATAAATAATAATGATTATCATTTAAATCAGTATGTATTATTACAAAAAATTTATCTTAAACTAAGCACCTCGTTGTTGAGACAAATATGTTGTTTTTATTATTCGTTTTTTGACTTATTATTATGGAGTAATTGTTTTTATTTTTAATGTTTAAATAGTCATTAGGTACGCGAAGAGAATTTTTTTATTTTAATAATAATAATTTGTGAAACTGGGATTTTTTTCTTTGTTTCTTGTTTGATAAATTTTCTACTATTTTTCGATTCGAAATTAAATTTACACATTTGTTAACCGTAAAGCCATATCACGCATTTAATACTATTCTGTTATACATATTTTTTAAAACAAAAAAGTATGAGACTAACTATCCATTTGTTTTTTTTTAAATTTGTTCTTAAACATTTTTTTTTTTTACGGTTATTTATATATAGTATTTTAAATTAAATTTTCACAGATAATAACAAGACAAAGACATTTTTAATTAATCACTGGCAGTATTGTGAGTAATGACTTGAAAAAAAAAAAAATTAATAATAAATAAATAAATCAAGATATAAATTTAGTAACTATTAATGTTAATAAACTAGGCTCCAGCAAAACCATAAACTTCTAGTACACGAATTTCGAAATCACCGGATGCACACAGAGGAGGATTGTTGAATGTCGAGCACCGATCTGTTTTACCAAAACGTATGTTTTCGTCCATCCAAATTGCTTGTCCATCACTGGAAAAAAAATTTTTTTTAACATATTATTATTGAGCAACAAGTGTCGAATAAAAAACAAAAACAAAAAAATTATTTTCCATTTTAATAAAAGCTCCAAGATTTTTAGAAACTGTTGGCTAAATTTTTGCATTATTAACGAAATAATTTTACACGTAAATTAATAAAAAATTAACCAATCTTAATTAATTTTTTATTAAATTAATTGTTGGTAATTTTAGAAGACACTTACCCTCCACCAATTGTTATCATTTTAGCATCAGCAGCCATAAATAATTCAGCTGAATGATGCATTCTTGAATCAGTGTGTGATGAGTCCATTCCAACCCAAGGATATTTTGCACGTTCTGGATATAAACTAAACAGGAATGTTTCGCCCGTACCAAAATAAGCTTGTCTTTGTCCTTTGTCATCTTTTAAATTTCTTTCACACCATCTTGTAGAACAGTAGGCACCAAATACCTTATCAAACAAAAAAATAAAAATAGATAAATAAATTATTAAATTATAATTTATAATTTTAAAATGAATAAACAAATTTTACCTCATTGTTGCAAGTTTTAATCATGAGCAATGTAGGCTCGTGTTGTTCAACTCTTACGTAGAATGTCGTTAATGAACATCCATGTTCTTCAGTTGTATAAAGTAGTATTGGTTGATACATTGTTATTCTCACTGGCAGCCATGACCAAAGTGTAAATAACTATTGTAAAAATTCAACAAAATTATATATTAGAATATTAATTAATTTTTTTACACCTTAAACACACACACATGGGATAAATATTTACAAATTTTTTTTATTATTTATCTCATGATATACATATTATTCATGCATAATCAAATGCTGAATAATTTTTTTTCATCAATTTTTAATTTTTACAGCATTTGATATTACGTTAATAAATCATTTTTTTTCTCCAGCAAAAAAAAAAATAACTTGCTAAATTTACAATGGAGAATCATTGGTAAATAAAAAAAAATTAATCGTTGATGATGATCACTTGAAATTGCTTGGTTATTTTTTTATTTGTGGAGTTGAAAATTTTTTTTTAACGAATTATGTATTTATTTGGTCTGAGGTGTGTTTATTTATTTATTTTCTATTTAATTAATACGTGAAAATATTTTTACTTTTACTTGAAGAGATATAGCTTTATTAATTTTCATACTGGTAAGAAAAATTTCGAAACAATGCTAAAATTTAGAGAGGTGTTTATCTCGTTGAGTATTTATAATTTAAATAATATTTTCATGTGTTAATTAAATTGAAAATTTAGGGTTTACATACTTCTGGAAAATTTTATTTTATAGATTAACACACCCCGATGGATAAATACATAAGTATGACAAATCAGGACTTTGGATTTTGCCTCACTATCTTGGATTGTCACTGTCGAAATAAATTATTAATTCGAAGGGAATTTTTCGATTCAATATAAAATTCGAAATTTGAAAAATTGATATCTAAATCCGATTTGATTTATAAATAATAATAATAATCAAAGTTGAAAATAAGAAAAAAAAATTAAGTTGAATTTAATATTTTGAGAGAATTTAAAGGTTTAAAGATGAAATTAGTTGCGAAAAAATCCAACACAGTGAGACGTAAATAAAAGCCCTGATAAATCAAAATTGGTATAATAAATATTTAATAGAATAAAGGCTTATTTTGTCATGCAAATGAAAAAATTAATAGCATTGTTTAAAAAGTCAATTTAAATTTTGAAAATTAAGAAAAGATTTGCCCATAATAAATTTTTCTCAATGCTATTTTTTTTCATAAAAAAACCTTAGACTTATACTTTATATTTCCTTTTTTTTTTTTATCGTAAAAAAATGCTAAAATGCATAATTGAAAAAAAAATAATTAACAATGTTTACATAATAAATTTCAAACTGAAAAAAAGAACGAAAAAATTTTAAAAATAGCTACGAATTCAAATAATCTAAACGCGATTGAAAAAAAAATAATTACAACTAAATAAATTAAATTTTTACTTGTAAAAAAAAAAAAAAATAATAGTAATTTAAAAAGGAAAAAAGACTAGGAAAAATTTTAGTGTCAAATTGAAAAATCAGTAGTGAGAAAAGTGATGAATTTTTGCTTCGACACTAAAATTTATCGTCACACCCTCATTAAAAATATTTTTAATAATTTATAAATTGTTTAGTTTTGTATTGATAAACGTGTAAAAAACCAAAAAATATTAACAATAATATATAGATAAATAAATCCATAATTTACATGCGACAAGTATAAATTTCATACGAAAAAATTATAAAAAAAAGCAGACATTTAATAAACAAAAACAATTTAAATCATGCATCATGCAATAAAATTCAATTCAACATATTCTTATACATATAATAATAAATTATATATAAATATTTTAAGTATAAATAATGACATTTTAAAACTAGAACGTAAATTTTAAAACCTTAAAAAAAAAAACTATAAATCGATCATGATAATGACTGCAGTCAACTTCAATTATTCACTTCAATTTGGACAAAATCATATATATATTTTTGGCATACAGGCTCCACGACTTTTATAAAATATAAAAAATATTTTTCTTATTTAAAAAATATATCGCAAATAATATAAACTAGTAAGCATATATATTACGCAGATAAATAAATATTTATTCAATCGAAACGGCTTCATAAAAAATATACAAACTATTTGAATGAAAAAAAAAAATATAATTACAATATCGACATGCTTAAACAGCTAAAAATTCTTCAAGTCAAATTTTAAATATTTTCTCCCAACTATTATTTACATAATTATTGTAAATTATCGAGGATCTCCACGAAGAAAATGTACTTACATCAGGCACATCTAAGATCTGGGAGTTTACCATCTGTATGGGATATACGCCCATTGATAGTGCTCGCGGCCCAGGACTGTGTGCACCCTATCAATCCATCACCAAAACCCGTCACAAAAATTTCACATTTTTTGTGTTTTAATTATTTATTTTTTTGTTTTTTTATTAACGTCCAATCCAGATTACGCAGCATGACAGTAAGACAATAAATATAAGACCGTTGTTTATGTTAAAAATTCATATTAATATTTGGTTTATCATTTCATGATTATTATGTTGACTTGATGACGTTAAAAATATATTATAAATTTAACAAATTTTTCATATTGACAAATAAATCATTTAAAAATCTTTTTTTCACATTTTAAAAAATATTACGTTTCGAAAAAATGGTTAGTATAATTACGTGATTATTTTTTTCGAAAAAAAAAATAAAAAACATTCTAAAACATGAATTTTATATACAACATTTAACCAGTGAATTTTTTTTTCAGGTTTATAGTTAAGTTATTGATCATCAAAAAAAGACTTGAAAAAAATTTGTCACATCAATTAATCAAAAATGGTTTTTTTTATAATTTGACACCAAGCTCTAGGGTTACAAATTATATGCTTTTTTTTTATCCTGAAACAAAGTATTTATATTGATTTGTTTCAGGAGGATTTATTATATTTTTTTTTCTTGACAAATTCAATAGTACGAGAAGCCCTTTAAATTCTCCCTCTTTTTTAAAATCCAAATTATTGATTAGCCTATATTTTTTCCGCTTTTATTATTTTTTTTTTTTCTACTTATTGCTGTCTCAATATCACCGAATTTGAAAGCTGATATTTCGTATATTTTTATAAATTTTATATGCTTTATTTTTCTAGTTTAAATAAATATTATTTAAAATTCAACTGTTGATATAAAAATAATGAAAATAATATTTTTTTATTGCCCTGTTTTAAAGAACACAAATATTTAAAATATTTTTTAAAATTTGTCATCGCATTAACAATAAAAAAAAAAACCTTTATAATTTTTTAAATAAAAATTCTTTAATTGTTTTTTTTTTTTATTGAAATAATCTGCAATTTGCGGTAAACTTTTTTACAAGTTTCGAAAGGTAATAGGTAAGGGTATTGGAACGAGCAACATTTGACCTGCCTAATGATTCATGAAGGTGTGTAACAGCAGGTGTGAGAGTGACAGTGTTGTGTGCAAGATTGATTTTAAATTAAAATTTTTAAAAATCAAGAATGCATTTTTAATGACAGGAATTTTGATAAGCCAGAAATCCTCAAACGTTATCCTCGTTTAAATCCAATTTCGAAATCAATCCTTCGTAAAAATATTTCTCCACAAAATTCAGTAAAGAAATATTGATTTTTATTTTTCGAAATTGATGGTATAATTTATCTACCATCAAAAAAATTTGGAGAAATATTTTTATAATATTATATATAGCTGAGTAAAATGTTAGTAATAAGTAGCTAAAAGCCAAATCCCTAGCTCACCCTATCAAAACTCCGTCCATTAAAAAAGCACCCCTAATATGAATAGTTTCAAAGTTTTCCAACTTTTTTTTCCCTTATTGCTCATCCAATATCATCCCCTTAAATAGTTAATATATTTTCATTGGCTTTTCGTTATGAAAAACTTTTGTATTCACGCGTCTTTATAAACCTTGAAGAGTTATTTTGAGAAAATACTTCAAGTTATTGATTACATTTAATCAATAACAAAATTTTCAAAGAATTTACCAAACTATTCTTGACACAATATGACGTCAGTAGTTTTTTTTTTTGGGCAGGTACTTTAGTAGAGTAGCTTTTTATTTATAATGATATATTATTTTCAATTTAATTATTATCTAGAACAATATTCACAATATTTACTTAAAAATTTGGGGGCATGTAAAACCAGCCAATCAATGATTATTTATTTTTATTTAATTGATATGCAATTATGACTTTATCGTGGCATCAATTGTTTGGCTGTTTTCACAATAACATGTATAGTTTGCTTTTTAAGCTTTACGCGGGTTAAACGTTAAAATGAAAAGGCCATTCAAATATTATAAAAGCACATTTGGCAGAAATATATATGACTTTTAATACTTTTAGATGAATTGTAAAAATGTTCGTAAAAATTTTTTTATTATTTTGTTTACATGCTCCGGTGAAGCATCAATCAAGCAAAAAACTTTTGATTAAAAATATAAAATTCTCAAGCTGTCGTATATTTTATTGACTAATAAATAAAAATATTTTCATGTAATTAAATTTAAATGACACAAAAATATGTGCTTTTTTAAATTGCAAAATATTTATATAGCTAAGGAAAAAAATAGTAAAGATTTTTCGAAATGATTTTGACTGATGACCGAAAGAAAAACGCTCAATTAAATTTAGCTGTTGTATAATTTTTGAATGGCCCGAAACAATAGACAAAAAAATAGAACAGAAAGTGTTGTGAGTTATTCTATGTAAAACAAACTAGCAGGATAAATAAACAAATAGTCCAAGGGCAAAAGATAGCAGCATAAAACTAAACGCCATATTTTCGATAAAGTATTAATTATACAATACCCTGTCTTTGTACGTGTCTTCGCACTCTTTCTGAAAACAAATTAAAGCAGTGAGAAAATTTTATTCGCACTAACAAATAGATGAATGAAAAAGTGTGAAAAAATAATAATAATAAATTAATTAAAAAATGTTTAGGCGCGTATTAGTTTAATTCAACAAATAAAATAAATAAATAAATAATTATTGCATTAAGATTAAAGTGGCAAAATGTGTGTTTAGTAACCTAAACTAAATGAGGCCCAATTTTATCCGTAAGTAAGTTTTATATTAGGATAAGATTGTGTAACAAGTAGACAGATTAATGTGTAAGTGTTTGTGGTATTTATTTTTAGCTATTATCAATTGATAATAAAAGATGCAACTAAATGTTTTGTTGCAAAAAAAATACGCGTAAATGTTCCTTAGCCAGGTGATTAAAGCAGCAATATATTGGCCCAAAAAGCAACGATTAAGGCTTCAATTCTCACCGAGAGAAAACTCATTTATTCAATTTTTTTTTCGTTGACATCTTTTCGTATTTTCCGAAAGATCATTAATCACTTAGTAACTCAAATAATATCCATTTTTAAAACAGCTAAATTATACTGTTCAACTTCAACGATTTAATTTTGATATAAAAAAAATATTGTCTATTCAGCAGAGACGTCTCATCTAGAGCCCTCTTCTCTTTTCAATACAGATGAGTTTTATTTTTTTCTTTCAATATAAAAACGCCCGTGTGTTTATAAATTTTTTTTAGGAAAAAAACAACTGATACTTTGTGCTTACGTTGAGAAAAATTATAAATTAATTATCGCATTTTTAAATCGTTTAATTATCAACAAATTAAACAGCATTAATTATGTTTGTTTCATTTTAAATTTGAAGCAAAATGCTTTGTTAAATCACTCATGATCGATGAGCTAAAAATCCTCTTCTTTCACGTTATAAAATTTCCTGAATAAGTGCTTATTCTAATTCCTATAAAAATATTATTCAAGATTTTTTTTTGTAAAATCTTGTTAAGGGAAATTTTAAATAATTTTTTTTTCCATATAGAACACTGTCTCTTATAAAAAAAATAATCATATGATGATTTTTTTTTATCATCTTTAAAAATAATGATGTATATTTATGCAAAATTTATGATCAGGTTATATCATGTTTCTTACGTAATTTAAATGATTGGATCTGATTTAATAGACCAGTATTTCCACTCAGTCTAGTTTTATAAAATATTCATTATATTACTTATCTGAATTTTTTAAATTTTAATCAGATACTTAATTAAAATAGAAATACACACAATTCCCGTGATATATAAGAAAAAAAAAAAAATATTAAAATAATGAATCAATATATTGTAGAGAAAAAAAAAATTGATAAATAAATTATTGAATTTATATTTGAGGAACTTACCTCACGGATTGTAAGAGTATGTGACATCATTTGAATGTTGACTTGTGATTGGCTTGTAGGTAAATTATCAGTTGATCGGGATCTGGCTAATGATCTTGATCCAGTTAATACACTTCGACTTTTAAGGGACATTTCAGTACGTAAAAATACTCGTGATATGTAAGCAGAACTTAATCCGCGAATTCCAAATGCAGTCTTTAAAAATTTAGCTGGGCTAACCTGTATATTTAAATAAATAATTGTTTTATTATTTATTATAATATTTTAATTGTTATTATAATATTTACCGGTATTTGGCGACTAAATTTTGAAAGTGCTGCATCAACACCATTTTTTGTTATTTCTCCCATCCACTCTGATGTTTGTGATGATGAGTGTTNATTTTTTTTTTTTTTTTTTTTTTTTTCGACAGTTGATGTCGAAACTTTATAAAATATTCTACAAGTTTTATGTATAAACTTGTAGCTGTTATCGTTTTTTTGTGTATTTTTGTACTCCCTTTAACCCCTGACGCTCTTGAAAATTTACCACGCCCAATAATTAGTTTCTAAACACGAAAAATTCAATAAAAAAAAAGTAAAATTTTTACTAAAGACACAGTTGCTTCAGTAAGTAATTATCCTAATGAAATTTTGACAACTAAAATTGTTAGAAAAACAAGTAACATGACCTCGTAATTACGAGTTGAATTTTTTAAATTATATAATTAAATAGCCGAACTCGTTTAATACAAAAATGTAATAATTTTTTTCGATAATTTATAACAGCAATATTATTAATTAAATTATGAAATAAATTGTAAATAATTTTCAGCATTATTATTGTAATTAAATTGTACCTTTGATCCTTCGTGCAAAAATACATCCATAACTCTGACAAGATGTTGAAATGGTAATAACTGTAATATCCACCAAATCCAATCAATGTAAATTCTTTCAGCTCTTGAACCAGAACAATGCCTTGCTAAATGAACAGCTGCTGATTTAACATGTTTTTTAGTAATTTGTTCAACTGTTTTCCATGTTACTTCATAAAGTAATTTAGTTTGTGTGATAAACATTTTTTCTTTAGCAGCAACAAGACTTGCCATACAATGATAACACTCTTCTTCTACAAAAATGAAAAAAAATCCATTGATATATAATTATATATAACATAAATAAATATAAATTAAATTACCTGGCATAAAGTGTAATAAAAGTGCTGTCATTGGATAAAGTGATGGACTATATGTTATATCAGGACAAGCATAACCAAGAACAGAAACAACTCTGTCAGCAACACTTCGTCCTTTTCTTGTTAAATTATATGATAGACAATGTGTACTGTCAACAAATGGTGGTAACATTATTGATTTTTCCGGAAGTTCTATAAAGCAAAAAAAAAGAAAAGTTAATTTATTATTTTAATAATTTAATTGCAATTATATTTATAAAATAAATAATTACCAGTTGTTCCAAAAACTTGATTAACCATGTCCCAATAAAAACCATCTAGCATACTTTTTCCATGGGCATGTTGTTGACATAATGCAGGCCATAATTGTGCTCTAATACCATTACTTAATGGCCATGCATTTTCTCGTAATAATAATTTAACTTCTCTTTTTCTACCTGCTTGTAATAGTGTATTAATATCATTGAATGTTTTTAATGTTTGTTTTTTAGTTACTGGAGATTCTGGTTGTACAACAATATTCGATGTATCGACATGTGGTGGAAACACATCGTCGATATCGGTGTTTGTTTCTTCTTCAAGTACCGACAACATATTAGATGAATTATTTATTGTCGGGGATGATGAATGTGTTGTTAATAGCATGGCAACATCATCAACTCTACGGCGCACAACAAGCCATCTCTACTGATGTTGATGTCCGTAGAGATGCCTATGTAAGATCAACTGAAGTTTTAATTTTCATTATCTAAAAACATAAAAAAGAAAAATTATATTCATTCAATTCAAATATTTTTATAATAAAACAATCAACTAAAAACCTCGCGAAATCATGGATAAATTAATTTTTTAATTGTTTAAAAATATTTTTTTTTAATTGATTATATTGACAAGAATTTAGAAATATTTGCTAATCTAACATCAAGTGACTACATCAATTCGTTTAGAAGCTAGATATAATTTTTTTTTTTTTTTTTTTCTTCCGGGGATAAATGCAATACAAAGTCTCTTCTACCTACGTAAAGTAAAATTTAATTTAATAATTATAACGATAAGATATAAAGCTAGAAAAAAAAAAAATGTAATGATTCAAAAAATTAAAATTTTAAATGAGTCGTAATTTTTACAACTAAAAATAAGACAAAATATAAAAATAAAAGAATAATTTGCTTTTTATTAATATCTTTTTTTTTTAATTTGTAATAAAATTTTTTGATATCTAATGTATGTTTTGAATGTATTTATTATTTTTTTAAAAATACATTAAACTAGTGTTGGCGAAAAAGAAAATAAAAAAAATAAAAAAAATATTATATGGCTTTCAAATCACTTGAAAAGCACTCTGAATTTATAAATATAATCAGATGATAGTAAAAGCTAAAAATGCAACAGATGAAAAAATGTTTTTTTTTTTTTTTTTAAATAAACTATGAAAGATTTAAAATAATACTTAAAATTAGCAACTTGTGTAGTTACGTATACGATAAAATTTCTGTACATTTAAATAACTAAATTTTCGTTGTAATAAAATATAGAAAAGGTCAAGGCCAATAATTATAATTAATATTTAATATAATATTAACAAAAATTTGTATTTATAATTTAATTAAATATATATTTTTTAAACTGTTTAATTTAGTTGAAAAAAAAAAATATAATTTTCTTTTTTCTTTTCAAATTTAACAGGTCGTAATTGTTTCTTTTTTCTTTTCGAATTTAACAGGTCGTAATTGTTTCTTTTTTCTTTTATTTTTTTCGATCATTATTTTGTCAGTAATCGAAACTCATTATTTACAATGTGATACTGCGTGTGGGATGTGTCAAGTGAAATTGATCTGCCACTTGAATCACCTCAGATTTTATTTTTTTTGTCAATTTATCTTTCAATTTACAGATTTTTTTTTTCGAAACTAATTTTTTTTTTATATTTAAAAATGTTTTTAATGGTGAAAAAAAAAAATTTCTATAAACGAACTATTTTAAAAGCTGTATTATAAAATTGTCTATAATTTAAAAAAATAAATATTAAATTAAAAAAATTACAGCTGACTGAAATTGGCGCAAAAAAAACTGTCAATATTTAAGGCGTTTTTCAAAATTGGACAGTTGACAAACAAAAAATATTTACAAACTCAACTAGAATAATAAAAATGACTCTTTAATTTAACTAAAAAAAAGACTTTTATAAATAAAATTAAATAATTTAAATAATTGAAAATTTGTTGGTAAAATAATACGTCGATAGGAAGGTGGTGGTCACAAATCACAATTGGCTGTGACATAATAATAATTCTGATAGGGAGGATCACGCATTCGAAATAACTTTGCAAAAAAAGCCGGAAAAAATTAAAAATTATTTAAAAAAAAAACATGTCATAATACAGTCCTATATATATTTCCAAAAAAAAACTCAAAATTATATTTTTACAAAATTCAAAAACCTTGTATTTTTCATTTTTTTCTTGGTTAAATTTTTTTATTTTCAAGTCAATAAACAAAAAGAATAAAAAAAAAAAAAAATTTAGTGATAAATAAATTACGCTGTTGATATAATAATTAAATAAATTATATTTTTGTTTTTGTTGCTACGTTGACAATCCCAATTGACATCTAGATGTTATGACTTTATTAAAAAAAAATAATTTAAAAAAAAAAAACAAAAATCAGCTATACAAATTAAATTACACATCTGAAATTTCAAAATTTTTCATACTCAATCTCTTGTCGAATTATTAAAAAATAATAACAATAATTATTATTATTATAATAATTTAATTCACATATGAATGGGCAAATTGTCAATTTTTTTTTTTTGCATTATTAATGATAAATCGCGGGTGTAACGATGGCATTTATCCAATATGTTTGCCAACATTTTTGTTCTGTTCTAAACAGAATGATCTTCATATCTAGACTGAATGCTGACATCCGGGCGTATTTAATAGAAAAAATTTTATTCTTATTACTTGACTAAAACACAACTTGTCAAGTATACATTTAACAGTGTAAAATAATTAATTTTCCATAAAAATAATATAAAAATATATTAATGAGGATGCAGTTAAAAAAAAAAAAAGGAATTAATTTAAAAAAGGCAAATGAACTGTGTGTGGAAATAAGCCATGACAAATCCATATATTTAAGGTCGAGAATGTTACGCGTGTAATGTTAGTTGACATTGCCATTAGTACAGCTGAATGTCGTACATAGTTTTTGATTAACAAGATAAAATTGATAGAGACTGCGTGAAAAATAAAGAGGAGTAAAGGGGACATGTCAGAAAATTAAAAAAAAAAAAAAA
>MKYW01000016.1:558308-622833 GCA_015776835.1 Aphidius ervi | reverse complement strand
TTTTTTTTTTTTTTTATATGTAGATGTAGACTTGTCGTATCGTGCAAAAACACTGCACCGAATTATAATTAATTTGTTTGTCTCCCCACCTAGAGTATCACGCGATACAAAATGTTACTGCGAAAGATGACACTGTCCAACTTTTTTACTGTGTGTATTGATGAGTTGCTTACTTCTTAATTCAATTGCACTTTATTTATTATTAATTTGATAATTATCCTCTATTTCCCTTCACAAATATTATACTCATTTGTGTTTAGAAAATACCTTAGAAACAAATTGATTATGATTTTTTTTTATAACATGCTCTCTTTTTGGTTGATTGTTCTTCATGTATTATTTTGTTGCTTTATATTTATACACTGACATGTAAATTGTAACTTAAATACTCACATACTGACACATACACAACAGAGACTGTTTATTTATTTTTTTTTTATTTGTTTTTATTTATTTTTTTTACTCCCTTTTTGGAGTAATTAAATTTGGGGGAGAATATACCGAACCAGCCCTCTAGTCATTTGACAATTGCAGTGTGCCGCGATGTCTGCTTTACCATGATGAAATAAAATTCATTATTTTTTCATCGATTTTCTTGGTAATTCATGTGGAAATATACCTTTATTTTAAGAAAATTCATTACAGTTTGTTGCGCATGACACTGAGTCATGTGCAGTAATGTTTTTCGACTTTTTTTTTTTGTTTTTATAAAGAAATTTACACAAATTTTTATTAAAAAATGAATAGAAATGCGTATTTATGATTATATATTATTTATATATTATTCAAGTAATTTATTATAATTTATAAATTGAAATAAATGTCCTAAAATTGCACTAATTTTATTCAAAAATTTATTAACTAGTTTAAGGATCGTTTTGACTGCTCACTCTCAAGTTTTCCAATTTTTTTTTTATTAATTATATATTATAGGTATGTTTATAATAATTGTATAATAATTTTCCACTGTTTATTAAGAGTAGTAGTAATGGAATTTTTTATCCAGATATATCAATGGGAAAATTTATTTTCTTCTGGTAATAAATGGATAGTGGACACCTGCCTTTACAGTGTAATTAATTAATAAAATTCAACGTATAAAGTGACCTTAATATATTATGAAAATTAAATTTGATTATTGTTGACTATTGTTGACTATTTTACAATCGTTAAATGATCGTTAAATAATAGCTTATTAATTTTTATACTCAACTTGAACATCTGATTAATCCACAAGTCAGCATTAATTAAGTAAATATTAATTTTTTTTCAATATTTATTTATAAAATGAGGTTATGAAAAATAGTAAATTCATTGATAAATAATGATGATGATTTATTATATTTTAATTTACCTAAAATAATGAACAATATTTCCTATAATCTCTTGAATGATTTAACAACTATTAATTAAATTAAATTTACTTATCAAATAATTATTTCTGTTTGTATTTTGTTTTTCGGTCAACAGTATATAAACAGACTTATTTTTTCCAAATTCTCAAAAATTCATTGAAAAATGCTTTAACAAAAACATCATCATTTGTAATTAAAATACTATCATAATTTCCATAAAATGCTTGCATTGTCCAATTGGTGCTGCCATAAATCATTATTTCTTCATCAATAATTGCAAATTTGTGATGCATTAAACTTGCATTTGATCCATGTATTTGTATTATTATTCCTAAATAAATAAATTCACAATTAGCTTGTAAATTATTGTAAAAATATAAATATAATTTAAAGAAAAATAGAGTCAACAAACCTGCACGTCTCATACGATTAATTTGATCACCACAAACTGAATTACCAGCCATACTTGTATCAATAATTGCTCTTACACAAACATTATTTTCACGTACTCTAATTGCAGCATCAACAAGATCATGGCATGTTATAATATACATTGATAAATCCAATGTTTTTTTTGCCATACTCATGTAATGAACCAGCCGGCTAAATGAAACATAAAATTTATTAATTATTCAATAATATATTCTCTTCATTTTGATGATTTTCAAGTTGATTCATCATCAACATAAAGTAAATTAATAGAAAAAAAAATTATTACTTGACATTTGCAACTGCACACATATTTTTTCCACAAGCTTTTCTGCTATTTGCATGATTTCGACAATAACTACTTTGATCAGAAAACAAAAGAACTTCTGAAATTTTTTTTTTCTCATTATTATTATCAATGGCATTTTGAATTTTCCATTTTTTCCATAATTGCCAGGCAATTTCACTTCCAGCTACAGCCATAACAACAACAGCAACTCGTTTAATTGATAACATTTTTGTTGCAAAAATTAAAATAAAATAACGTGTTGTTGAAAAATTTATTTTGTTTATACTGTTGCAACTGTTGCAAGCTTTTGTTGTCTATGAATACATATTTTAATGAGTAGGGTGTCAAATAACACAAAAAAAAAAAAAAAGAGAGGGGGACATTCAGTGATGACTAATGACCCATGTTTACATAAAATCATAACCCAATCACAATTGACACACACTTTATGGCTTTATGGTGACAAGTTGACGACTGACACTTGTAAAATTTAATTAAAAATAAATTATTTCAGTTTCAATAATGACATTTGATAATGATGAACTGCAAGATGACGAAGAAGAAACAATTGTTTATGTTGAATTTGAAAGTACATCTGGTAATGATGCATTTCTCAGTGAAAAACTTCAATTGGACATGATTGGATTGGATACTGAGCATCCAATAATGAGAATAAATGGACGGGTAAGATATAAAAATATATTTAAAATAAAATATCAACACAATTATTAATGAAAATTATAATTTTAGCATTATGAAGGTACTTATGAAGATGCAGTTGGTACTTGTATGCTGTTTGATAAAGATAATCCAGAAGTAGAAGATCCAGTATTTGATAAAACACCAAATATTCGTTATAATACAAAAACTAAAAAAATATTAAAAATGAAACGGGTATTTGTTAAGCCAAGATTAGAAGTTCTTGGTGATTCAAATTGTTCAAGTTGTATACCAAATATTGAGACAATTAAAGAAGCTGGTGTACCACCAAAATATCAACAAGATGCATTATTATTATGGGAAAAAATAAGAAATGAAAGACTTGAAGCACGTAATGATTATTTAGAAAAACAAAAACAAAGAACAGAAAAAAGACAACGTGGTATTGAACCAGATTCAGATTCAGATGAAGATAATCCATTTGTTATGTATAAAAATAAAGATACTGATGATAAAATTAATCAAACAAAAAATGATACTGTTAAAAATAAAAGTCAAGAGTTGAATAAGAAAAAAATTGCCAACTCTTCTGATATTCTTCGAGTAAATTTACAAAGAATTGATGCACCAAGTGGCTCAAAAAATTCAAATACCATTAAATCATCAGAAAAAAATATATCTGTTGATAAAAAAACATCAAAAAATAATCCAGGTGTTGATAATTTAATTTTAAAAAATAATAAAAAAGCTAGTTCATCTAAAAATAATACAAATTTACAAATATTTGATACTGAAGTAGCATCTTGTAGCAAAATGACTGCAAATATTGATGAAAATAAATCTTTAAAAAATGATCATGTAGTTGAAAAGAGTGTTGACAAAGCTGTTGTTGATGATAATAAATTAAAAGAATCCACAAGTCAAACTGTAAATGATACAGCACCCTCAAAACAACAAAAAAGAGCAGCAAAAATGCAAGAAATATCTGAAAGATTTAGAAGATCAGCATGTCTAATGAAGCTACAAACAGATAAAACAAAAAAAAATTCTTAATTTTAATATATTTTTTCATGTAAATAATTAAATTTTTCATTTTTTTTTTTATTTATTACAAATATATTTTCTAAAAAATAGATTAATAATAAAGAATCAGTAAATTTGACAATATGATAATTAACGAAATGTTTAGCAAAAAAAAAAATATTGCAATACAAAAAATTAATAAAAAAATTAATCATCATCAAAATTGTCATGTTTTTTCTTATTTTTAAAAATATAATATTTGATTTTCCATAATGTTTATCTACCAATCAAGATCTCTTGGAAGTTCATCAGGATATTCACCAGTAAGACAAGCTGTACAATGACCAATATAACTGCTTTCACGATTATCCATACCATGCCTGACAGCTTCAACAAGTCCATCAACTGATAAATAAGTTAATGTATCAGCTCCAACATGTTTAGCTAATTTAATATTATCCAATCTATTTGCAATTAATTCTTCTCTTGTTGGAATATTTATACCCATGTAACAAGGATATTTGAGAGGTGGAGAAGCAATTCTCACATGAACCTGTTGAAAATAAAAACAAAAACCATTTGTAATAATTCAAAGTGAATTAAGTTGATTAAAATTACCTCTTTAGCTCCAGCATCACGTAAAAGTTTAATAATTGGACCAATTGTATTACCCCTGACAATTGAATCATCAATGAGAATTAATCTTTTACCTTTGACATTTTCTGATAGTGCACCAAATTTTTTAGCAACACCTAATTGTCTTAGTCTTGTACTTGGTTGAATAAATGTACGTCCAACATAACGATTTTTACAAAGTACCTCAGCAAATGGTACTTGTGATTGTCTTGCATATCCATGTGCAGCAGCTGTACCAGATTCAGGTACTGAACTAACAATATCAGCTTCAACTGGTGATTCAATAGCTAACATTCTTCCACATTGCATACGTACTGAATAAACCATTTGTCCTTCAAATATACTATCACTTCTTGCAAAATAAACATATTCAAATATACAAAATGCTTGTGGTTTTTTTTCTGGTCTATCAACAATGTCAATTGTTTTAATTCCTTCACGTGTTAATTCAACAATTTCACCAGGAAATACTTCACGTACATAACGTGCACCAATACTAAGAAAACCACATGATTCAGATGATATAACCCAACCATCAGCATCATCATCATCATCTGATTCATTACCAGCAAGTTTACCAATTGGTACAATTTTACCTATGCACAATGGACGATTACCATATGGATCACGTACACCATATATTTTATCTCTTTGCATAATAACAAGTGAATATGATAATGGTGCAAGTTGCATTAAATGTTTAATTCTTGCTGGCCAATCTGGTCCATTAACTTCACCCTCTGGTGGATTTAAACATAATGCTTGTGTTATAAGTTCTGAATCAGATAATGTTGATAAACCAACACCTCTACCAAGTACCATTTTTCTTAATGATTCTGTATTAACTAATTCACCATTATGTGCAACAGCCAATGCTCCATGTGCAGTATGTACAACAAATGGTTGACAATTAACTTCTTCACTTGCTGCACTTGTACTATAACGTGTATGTCCAATACCAAGATTACCACGTAATTTTTTTATACTATCATCAGTAAATATATTATTAATCATTCCCATACCTTTATGTACATGAAATGATTTAGCACATACACCTTGACTTGTTACAATACCAGCTGATTCTTGACCTCTGTGTTGAAGTGCAACAAGACCAAGACAAATAACTTGACTTACATCCATTTGTGATGGCCAATCACCAGCAGCAATACAACCAAAAACACCACATTCATGAGTTAAACCAGATAATTTTTGTCCACGAGTTTCACCTTTACTTCTTGGTTGTTTATTTTCCATTTTATTATCATCATCACCATCACCACCACTCACTGTCAAGTGAGATATTGATTCTGAACAAGCTTCCATTGTCACTGTGTGTCTTAAAATCTAATGAACAAAATAAATTAAATTTAAATGTTATTCTATTTTATTTATTTTAAATTATAAATTGCAATATGTAGAACAAAAAAAATATATATTTATTGTTATCAGATGAATGTGTTGAAATAGCACCCTCGAGGTCAGTAAATAAAATAACAAGATTTAACATTATGTACGTATTTTAAATATTGCACAAACATTAAACTCAAATCAAATTATTTTACGCAAATAATTATCTTCATTTATATTTTCTTGTAAACTATTGACCCCCCACGAATACCAGATAGTGTATCATGTTTTGTTTTTAATTATTTTTAATATTACTTTTCAGAATGCATATATATTTTTTTATTTTGTTTAAATGATGATTAACTAATAGAACAGTTTCATAATTAAAGCTCTGTAAATGTGGTGGCTCATTTTTTTTTTTAAATAATTTAAAAATTAAAGTCACCTGTTGCTAATTAATTTTTCTTGATGATAAAAATACATAAAATATACTCATTGTATTGTTTATTTATTAAAAAAAAAAATTAATGTTTAAAACATATAAAAAACAATTTAACAAATTAAAATATATTTTAAAAAAAAAATTAATAATTTTTTTACTCAAAATGAAAATTGATGATTAATTTACTGTATTTTTTTTTACAGATGAAAATAAAATTTATTTAAATAAAATAATAGTAAAATAAACAATGAAAAACGTTGTTTGAATAATTTATAATTTTATTTTGTTTAAATAATTTATAATTGTTATGTAAAATATAAAAATTAATTCTAAATTTGTTGTGATTGGTTGTATATTATCTTTGGACCCCACGCGTTGTTTTTTATTGAAATTTAATCATCAAAAAACTAACGACGTAGATATAATTTAATGAGAAATTTTTTTGTTATTATATTGAATTTAGTAGCACGTAATAGGAAAATTATAATCCGATAACATCAACTGATTTTGGGCGCCGAATATCGCGAATATGACATGAGCTATAATGTTAAAATACTAGTCATTTGATTGAGCTATGAATTGACTTTACTATTTATTTAAACTATTAACAAATAGTTTAATTAATAAATATATATTTGATTAAATATCTTTGATGAAACACAATTGTAAAATTAATTATTAATATTTACCCTTGATTAGTACTGTCTCGATAATTATGAGTAATTAAAAATTGACAAGTCAAATTTTAATAAACAAAATATTTTTTTTAGCAAACAACACGTGTTTCTGCTTATTGCATATCACGCGTATTTCTTGGAAGCCCCTGATTGTTCAAATCTTGATGTAAATGGAATATTTTTTTTTTTTTATTTATTTGGCTACTTTACACAGTTAATTTTTGTTAAAAACAGTCAAAAAATTATTCTACGCATGACAATGAGTGCTGCGCAGTGATATTTATTTTGAAAAAAAAAGAGAAAATAATAATATTTACTACTATTATTAATAAACAATAACAATAAATAAAAATATTATTATTTACATTAGTAGATTGTTGAATAATAATTTATAATATTTATTATATTTATCAAATTATTTGATGATTTTAAATTTTATTTATAAAAATCCACCACAATTCAAGATACTTTCTATTTTTTAAATTTTATAAATTGATAATTATTGATAATAATTATAAATAAAAATGAAATAATTTATAATTTGTTTAAATAACAATTAATTAATTAATTATTATTGTTAATAAGTTTATAATTTATTTTTTTATTAACTTTAAATGGCTACCGGAAATCAGTCAATGACTTGATTAGTTTATCCGCTTCCAAATTAGAGCTAGACCACGACACCTGATGATACTGGATGATTCATTGATTCGTCCCATTTTTTTGCTTGCTTTTGCTGGAGTTCAATGAATCCACTGATCTGCTGACAATCAGTCATCAGAGAAGTAAAAGTCAATTAATATTAAATTAATTTGATTAATAAAAATGAAACAAGGTATGTAGTTTCATTATTTAATAGCGTATTGTTAAATAATTTAAAACAATTATATTTATACTACAACAAATTGAATGTGCCATGCTTTCAAATTTGGAGCACATGTCCAAAAATTCAATTCACCTAAATGAACAATTGTTTAAAATTTTAATTAATCTTTTTACTAATGGTTTTCCACCAGGTAGTGCTTCCAAAAGTCATGGAGGCTTTGTTGTTGTTGGTCATGATGATGACCCAAGCGAACAAGATGGTGCAGTCTTGCTAACGTGAAAAGCCAATTGTTAATTGAGTCTATGATGTAGAATTTTTACAACCAGATCAAAGATAAATTGATGCATCATCAACTTGAAAATATTTTATCAAGGTAACAAAATTATTAATTATATTGTTATTTAAAATAAAACATGCATACGTTAGAGCCAAGTTGATACAATCCTGTCTACCTGGTGTAAAAGTAGTGCTAAAATAAAGAACTAATTTTGCATCAAATAGATTTATTATAATTTATTTATTGCTAAATATTATTTCGACATTTTCATTATGATTAAAAGTTTTTTCTTAATTTATAAAAATAAATTACTTAATTTTCTTTTTTGATGATTTTTCAAGGTGGCGTCATGATGGTTATTCTTGCAAGACACACAAGGGTCAAATAAATATTTCCTGGCATTGGTAGATGTTACATAAAATTTCAAAAGGTAATAATCATTTTTATTAATATATATTTAAAAAAACTACGCCACTTTTCGAGTCGATTCTTTTCTTATATATTAGAGTCGACGAGGAGTCCTTTCGGCTTTTTGGGGGCTTAAAAGTGGCCACATTAAAATGCTGGACCAAGGTAATCAACATGAACATGATTTCTTGTTAGACTTGCTGGTCCATCAACATTTCCATCAAATATTAAATTATTTTTTTTTAATTATAATTCAACACAAGATGATTTATTTATCAATAATTTTCAATTACAGATTGTCCAAAAGAATTGGAGATTATCTGTTGGTCGAGTGATAATTCAATAAAACAAAAAAGGTAAATTATATTAAAATGTTTTTAAATAACTTAGTGGTAATTAAAAATTATATAAAATGATGAAATTCGAATAGAGCCAAAAAATATTCTTTATGAAAAATACAATGATATTTAATGATAGGACTGAAAAATTAATTAAACAATGTATTTAGATTAATTTTAAATAACAATTTGAATAAATTATTAATTGTTGATTATTTTTTTATGTTTAGTTTCAATTGGATTCATTGATACCAGTCGAGAATTTGTTCATGGTCTCAAACTGCTGCTGAGGATCATTCAACAACAATCCCATTACTTGGGGAAAAAAATAAAAAATAATAAATTGTAATTAGTTTAATTTTGAGAATTAAATATACAATTATTAAATAAAAATATAAAAATTTGTATTTCAATTATTTTAATTGCCCCTTTTGCAACAAGCAGGTTCTTTGATTTTTAGTTTATTTTGTTTTTGGTGTATTTTGTTGCACTTTTTTATAATTACAGCTAAAAATAAATGGAGATGTAACAAAATTACATGCTGTTAAATTAATTATATAAAGACATTTTGCTTGTCTAAAATTATTAAATATAATCAAAATTGTTTGTTACTTTGTTGAACAAAAGTTGAAATTTTCAGTTGCAATTAAATGTCTTTCAGAAAGCCTGGAAAAATCTGGTTAAAGATTTAACAGATTAATGATGAAGCCCTTTATTTACTATCGTAATTAATTTTATAAATAATCAAAAATAGTATTTTAAATTGTTATTGTATATTTATAATTAATTTATAAATAATAAACGTTCACGTGTGTTTATTTGAGTTGTTGGTGTAGGTACACCTTAAGGTCGCTTGATGTACCATGTGAGTTTATCAACACCAAGTTTATTGACATAAATATTTACTCTTAAAAAATACCTAAAAATAGATATAAATAAACATTGTACTATTGTTTATAATAAATAACATTAAAAAATGTTAGCTACATTTGAAAAAGTTGTTCGATTTCGTCTAAAAAAATTTGGTATGTAATAGCTTTTCATTCATCAAAAAAATATTTAAAAAATACATGATAGTTAGTCGAGGTTAAACATACTGTCATTATTAATTTATTTATTTTTTAAAATTATTTTAAATACTATCCCATCCTATTTTAATTTGTTTTTCAAAGAACAAACTAAAAATTAGTATGATTTTTTAATTAATAAAATCACTGATCTAGTGTATTTAATTCAGCTTTTAATTTAATTTAAAAAAAATATATTTTTACAATTTCAATTTGATATTTAATACAATTAATATTTACAGGCAGTTTTCCGATGACATACAAATTTTCAACAATATCACAAAGTTCAGAAGTAAATAAATCCCAAAAAATTTGTAAAAATAAAAAAGCTTTATTTGGTCAACCAACATCATCAACCCATCCACACCTTGTAAAGCCTGGTGAAATTACACCTGGTATTTCTCTCGATGAATTTAAAACAAGACGATCAAAATTATGTGAAAAAATTCTATCAGAAAAATATTCTACTAAAAATTTATCAAGCACACATATTTTAATAATCCCCTCATCAAGTAAAGTCTACATGTCAGATAAAATTCCATATGTATTTCGTCAAAATACAGATTTTAATTATTTTACTGGTTGTCAAGAACCAGATAGTATTTTTGTATTAACAATAAATCCAAACAATGATTATAAATCAACAATATTTATGCAAAAAAAAGATGAACGTTCAGAACTTTGGGATGGTCCAAGAACTGGAGTTGAAGCTGCAACAAAATTATTTAACATTGATGAATCACTTGACGTTTCTGACTTTGAATTATTCATAACATCATTTATAAATACCAATAAAAATAATTGTACAATATGGTATGATAATAAAAATATAATATCACAAGATATTCATAAAAAATTAAATCAAATTATTAAAAAAACAAAGCTAGATGTAATTTTAACACCTGAAACATTGTTTCATCAACTTCGTGTTATAAAATCATCATCAGAAATAAATATTATGAAACAGTCATGTGAAATAGCATCTGCTGCAATATCAAAAACAATTGAAATTGGTAAACCTGGAATATCTGAACATCAGCTATTTGCAACTGTTGATTATGAATCACGTATGAGAGGAGCTGAATTTTTAGCATATCCACCAGTTGTTGCAGCTGGTGATAATGCTAATATTATTCATTACATAACAAACAATCAAATAATTAAAAATGGAGATACAGTTTTAATGGATGCAGGTTTGTAATTATCAATTGTTTTCAATTATTTAATTAGATAAATATGATTTTTTAATGATTTTATTTTGTTAATAGGATGTGAGTATCATGGATATTCATCTGACATAACAAGAACATGGCCAATTGATGGTAAATTTACTGATTATCAACGTGTTTTATATGAAGTTGTATTGGATGTACAAAAAACATTGATTAAACGATTGGAAAATTTTCCATCACTTGATCAATTGTTTAATGAAATGTGTATGCTTTTGGGTAAAAGATTACAAGAAATTAATTTAATTCCAAAAAATTTTAATGATAATGAATTACGTAGTGCTGCTTATTCTTATTGTCCTCATCATGTCAGTCATTATTTGGGAATGGATGTTCATGATTGTGGTAAAATGTCACGTAGTGTACAAGTACAGCCAGGAATGATTATCACAGTTGAACCAGGTTATTATTTATCTACTTATTTTATACTCGAAATGATGTTAAATTAGATGAGGAGTTTATGTTTTTTAATTTTTGTTAAAAGGTGTTTATGTCAACTCGAAAAATCATCTAGCTCCACCAGAATTTCATGGACTAGGAATTCGTATTGAAGATGATGTTTTAATTACAGAACAAGGACCAGATGTTTTAACAAAAATGTGCCCAAAAGAAATTCAAGACATTGAAGATCTTGCCAAACGAAATCTTGACTAAATAAAAAATCTTTATTTTTCAATAGTAAAATAATTTTAATACTGATATTAGATATACTAAATTTTTTACACAAATTTGATTTTTTAAACTTGGAGATTTATCTTTTCATTAGACGAAATTTTCATTTGAATTTATTGATTTATAGATTTTTATTTGATGAGGTATGAGCAGCAGTAAGTAGTGATGGGTTTTAAAACAATAATAAAATGATCTTTATGGGAATTTAATTTTTAAAATGTAATGTAAAAATTATTGAAATTCTAACAAATAGAATTGTATATAAATGTGAATTTTATACTGGTCATTTAACGTCAATTATGCATATATTTGCATAATTTTTTTATCTTGGCAATTGACTGTAAGTAAAAAAATTAAAAAAATTAAAAATTTATGAATTTTTTTTTTCTCTGACAATTATATTTATAATAATTTTGTTTATAAATTTCGTTATTCAACTGTTGATTTTTTATTAAAATTGATATTAAATTTTTATTGATAAAAAAAAATTAACTTGAAACTTTTTATTTTAACAAAATAATTAATAACTACTCAAATATATTAATAGAAAAAAATAAATAATTAATTTACATAGATAAATAATTTATATGAAATATCTAAAACTTCAAATGTATAATTAAAAAAATATGAAACATTAGTGAAACTTGATGAAAAAAGAATATTAAAATTTGAAGGTTCAAGTTTAATTAATATTTTTTTTTTGACAACATGATAGTTCATGATGAGTCATATTATGAAAGTAGAAGACCAGTTGCAAAACGTGGAACATTGCATAATATTCAAAAAACATTTTGGGATGGTGAAAGACGTACAGTGTTTCATCGAACTTCCAAAGAATGGGGTAATAAATTGAATTATTATTAATTGGAATATTAAAAAATAATTAACACTATTTTTTATATTTTTAATTAAAGCTTCAATTACCATTTTTTACTCATGTTTTTTTGGAATAATATTTTCATTATTTTCATTACAACTGTGGATCACAGTGTATTATGCTATGAATCTTGGTCATCCAGTTGTTGATGATATACACCAAATTTTTAAGCTTGAAAATATCAAGTAGATGAAGAAAAAGTTATTTAATATTATTAATAGTTGATATTACTATCAGAAAAAAATTTGTTAATAAAATTAGTACAAAAAAATAATTGATTTTTTCTTTAATTTAATATAAATATTTTTTAATTGTAGTATTTTCTTTTAAAAAAAAATTTAAGAAAATAAAAATATCTTGTAAATTTAATTACCAAATAATAATAAAAAAAAAAAGTTAATTTTTTTCGACTGATTTGATGACAGCAAAAAGGTGGAGCAAAGGAGCTTTTTGCTTCAAAAAAAAAATTAAAAAAAATTGTTCTAGTTACGATAATTAATGTCCCAATAAAAAATTAAGACAATTTTTTTTTTGACCTATTAATGAGTTAATTATATTCCTAAATAAACAGCAACAATGAACAAAAAAAATAATAATAAAAAATAAAAAATCAAACGTTATTAGTTTAACAAGAAAAATCATTTCTCAAATTATATTTTTTCTTCTTCTTTCCAAAATATAACAAACTTTTGATTCAATGAATTTTAATAATTACTATTTTTTATTTAAAAAATGTTTTTCTTTTTCTTTTTCAATACAAAAATTTAATAAACTTTGTCTAATCCTTCAAATTCTTGGAGTTTATCTATTGGTCTGTTGATGGTAATTGAATTAATTCTGATGATTGTGTGTTCACTTCTTCTAACTAAAAAACAACAAATAAATTATGAAAAATAAATTAAATAAATAAATTATTCAAGTAAAATGAATTTTAAATCAATACTTACAATGAATTCTTCGAAATTGTTTTCTTTTTTTATATCTAAAATGAGTTTTAGTATGTGACAATGTTTTTTCAATAACAGTTGCTTGAATATTGACTAATTCACGATTCAATATTGGTCTACCAATAAGTGTAAAATCCGTACCACCAACCAATAATACTTTTTCAAGGTTTATTTTATCTCCATTTGTTGGTGGCCAATATCCCTGTACCACTACTAAATCATTATCTGTTATTTTATGTTGTTTTCCACACAAATGAACAACTGCAAATAATCTGCTTGTTGACTGTTGGTTTATTTGATCATTAATTACACCAACAATTTCTGTTAAATAAAAACAATTTACATCACAATTAAATTATGTACAAGACAAGCATTATTAAACAATTATTTAACATTGTTAAATAAATTAACTTGATCAATTTGTTTAACATAAAAATGCCTCAAAAAGAGCCAAAAATTATCAACAAAATTGTGTCAACAATTGTCAAGCTATCCAAGTTGATGTTACATCAAGAAAATTAAATGACTTTGTTGATGAAACTGTTGACAATGACTTGTAATTAATAATACTATAATAATTACCATTTGACAATTTGTCTTCAGCTTCAGAATGATCTTCTATAACAGTTTGTTCTTCCGGTTGTTTATTATATTTTCTTGGTATCCATGCTACACGTGTTTTTAATGAAGCAGTTTGCATTAAATTACACTGACGTCCTGTAAATAATATAAACAAATAATACTTGTTATGTAAAAAAAATAAAAAAACAACAATCAAATAAATATTTTATTGTCAAGCCAAAAATTTGACTGACATGATTTTTTTTTTTTTATAGAATTTGATCAAACCTGTATTGCTCAAAGCTGTGATAAATGTTGGTGCATAATTTTTTGGAATTTGACTATTAACAATTCCACATAATCTAGATGTTAACCTTGCAATAGCAGCCATGATTATTTTATTATAAACTTTATATTATTTTCCTAGGTGTTTTTTAAATATTTTTTTTAGCCTAAAAAATAATTGTGTTTTCAACAATTAGGTTGGAGGAATTAAGCTTTATTTACATCTGTTTATACCAAATTAAATTACATACCACTACATACATATTTAGATTTACACTCACACGCCTTACGAGTTACGACATGTCGTCAGCTGTCGTAGAGGTGGCTGCAATTATTCGCGCATGTGCATAAGGTTTTTCATGATTTTTCTTCTGCCGGTTTTATGTATAAAAGGCTTCCGTAGTTCTACCAAGCTTTACAGTACCATACAGTATAGTTCTCTAGTGTTCAGGATTTTTCATCAAACTTTTCAAAATTATTAGAGATAAACATATATTTCGTCGATTTTTTTTTTCTCTATTTTGAAATAAAAATAAATTAGATAACTTCAAAATATGAAGACTTATCAACAAGCTGAGATCGATAGACTAATTCAAATAGAATGGCTTATGGAACAGCGTAGAGTAGACGTTTTAAATATACAAAATGTAAGTTTAGAAATTTATATTATACAATCAAAAGAATTATGGTTGATTAATTGCATTGCGTTATTTATCAATAGATTAATTAGATTAATGTTATTGTTTATTGTTAATTAAATTAAAAACTAATAAAGTTATTTTTTTCCGATAGGCGACCCCATTGTCAAACAGATCGCTTCTACATTTGGTAATAACAAAAAAGATGATTAGAGATGCTGAAAAAGTTGTTGATGATTGTGAAATGCATCCTGCAGAAGGTGCAGAGAAATTGAAAAATCTGCATAAAAATCTTATGTGTAAGATTGCTAAAATATTTGTTCATGAACCACGACTCAAAAAAAGTAAGAGAATAACAACTTATGATAAAAATTAAATTCTGCATCATTATTATTAAGATAACATATTTAATTTATTTTTCAGTATGCAAAGATATAGATAGTGAACTTGTTGTTTCATGCTTCACGAAATATACATTTTGGGAGTTATCAGATGACAAATTAGATGATCTAAAATATGTAATTGAATTCTGTGGATATAACTTAACGCACCTCAATGTAGGACGATATCCTGTTTCCGGAATAATGCCATTGATAAATACCAACTGTCCAGGCCTTGAAGAACTTGTAGTAGCATTTGAAGAAATAAAAGATGACGATTTTAAAAATGTTTTTTCTAATAATATGCGTAAACTTGAAAAACTAGTGATCTTTTGGGATTGTAAAAAATCAACGCTGCCAATGACTTTAGTCAAGTCATTAGAAGAAGTGGGTGGAACCTTGAAAAATTTACATTTTTCATATAATTCAAAAGATGGTGTGTTCTTACCAGATTCATTGGCTTCGGTAAGTTTAATTTTAGCTGTAAATATAATTATTTATGTAGAATAAAAACATTTGATTTAGTTTTTAATAAAAATAATTATTTTTCAGGTATTCCCTCGGTTGAACACTTTGAAACGTTTACAATTATGTGGTTTTCGACTGAGTCAAACAATAATTCAGTCGATAAGTGAAACAACAAGTATAACGAATCTACTATTACTCCCGGCTCATAGTCATCCAATGGCGATGAACAAAATCAATATGTCTCCAATCGGGAATTTAAAAAATCTTAAATCATTAGATATTAGTTGGGGTTGTGGTGATACAGATGAATTATTAATTAATCTCGGTAATAATTCTAAAAATTTAGAAGAAATAAGGATACTTGGAATAAATATAACAGATAATGGTATTTTCGCAGTCAAAAAAATGAGTCAATTGAAACGGCTCTATCTTGGTTTAGATGATTTCGATGAATTAAAAACGACAAATAATTTTATCACTGATGAATCAATTCAATGTTTATTTAATAATGAACAATTGAGGTATATAGATTTATCTAATTGCTCTAAAGTATCTAATACATCAGTGATTAAACTTTTTGAAAATTTACCAAATTTATCATTTCTAGAAATTAAAAATACAAATGTTACGATTAAAATTGTCGAAGAATTATCTAAACTAACGAAACTCCAGAAAGAAAGAGTACGTGTAAAAGTTTCTTTTAAAGATTGTAATGGTATTTTCAAATCATTATTGGCATCACATAATATTGAATTTGAGACTATGTCTGATGATTAGTCAATTAAAAAAATTTATTGTGTTTTCTTATCATAATATAAAAAAAATTAAAATTTCATTGATTTAAGTACTAATTTAATATTACAATTGTATTAATTCCTATGAAATAGCTGTACAATCGATACTGTAATAATAATAATTTAATAAAAGATAATAATAATAATAATAATAATAATTTCCTTTATTTACCCAACTGATTATACACCAAATTACAGGGTCCAAAAAATTACATATTATAAGTTTTATTAATTACAAAATGAATTCAATTTGAATTACAATTTGAATTCTATATGCATATAGATCGTAAATTGTATCTAACAATTAATTAATTTATTATTGTTGTCAATTTACAATTTAAAAATTTCTTAAACGTAAAAAATCTTGATTAAAAGTGGGTATATTAATACCCAATAATAATAAATTACAATAATGGGTTAAGAAAAAAAAGGAAAGCAATCAAATAAGAAATAATATGTTTATGTAAAAAATTTTATATTTTATATATAATTGGGGACTTGAAATAATGATATATTAGTTGATGAATATAATTGTCGAAATAAAGGTGAAATAATTTGTATTATAAAAAATTTTATTCAAAATTTAAAGGGTATAAAAATAGATGGAAAATATTATTGGCAACCGGTCCCTGGTGAACATATTTTTACGAATTTCTCAGTGATTAACCCATGCGGAGAAATGAAGAGAGATTTTTTTTCGGCGTTGAAATATTACTACCCAGCACTTTCTCCGAAAAAAACTAACGTGAAGAAATGTAGAGAGAAATATTCTTGACTCGGAGAAATATCTCCGAACATTTGTTCACTTGAATCTTTCTCGGAGAAACGGCCGAAAAATTTTTCATATCAGTGATTTCAGAGAAAATTAGGATATAAATTTTTTTCAGACATTTTTTATACGGTTTTCTCCGTATTACTCGGTAATTTTCCGATTTTCTCCGTAGAATGCTAAAATTTAAAAAGTGTCTAGTATAAACTACCCTTTATGTTTACATTGGTTTACATTGAAAACAGTCAATGGCCGCCCTATGTTGCCAATTAATCTTGACAGCGTAAGTCAAAGTCATATTTATCTCCAATTTTTTTACAACAAATTAACAATAAGTACCCGTCAACATCAAATCAAGTGACACATCAATTAATCCAAAAATTTATTGTTTATCATAAAAAAATACCTGACAAATATAAAAAACATTTAAATTATTTATCTAACAGTTCAATGACTAGTGCAGCACTCACACCACCTTAACCATAATTTATATATTATTATTGTACACATAAAAATAAAAAATAAGATAAAAAAAAACGGTCTAAAACTTTACAATCATTTTTATGGATCTTTGACCATTGTGAATATTTATATATTTATAATTAATAATAAATTCCATTAAATTCTTAAAAATTATCGAAAAACAAACAAAAATTATTTACATAAAAATTCAGATCAATAAACTCCAAAAAAAAATAAAAATAAAAAAACAAGACTGAAAAAATTAAAAAATCACATATGATTCATTTTTGAGTCAATGAATTAAATAAAAAAGAAAAAAAAATTTAAACAAAGTGCACACAACTATATAATCTATAGAAAAAAAAAAAATCAAATTTAATTAAAAAATAATTTTTTCTTGTTTTTTATTAGTGGAAGTAAATTATCGGTAAAATAATTTATAATTTTGTGTGACAAGCATTAAAAAGGGTGTCGACAATTCGACATAGGCGTCATGCACAGTTGTGGTTGTGTTTTTTCCCAATAGTGATAAATGATAATAAAAAGTGATATTATATTCATTTAATAGTATGGCATGCTTTAATATCACAAGACCTTGAAAAATTATTTATCATAAGTATTAATAGTCAACAAAATTATCAATTAATATTTAATAATTTTTAGATTTTTTTATAAACAATATTATACTCATGTCATGACAACTCAACACTTGATAATTATTGAAAGTTATTTATTTAAAATAAAAAAATCATCAACAACAAATTGAATTAATTAATTTAATTTTTTTCTACTTGGAGCAACTAGTTTGTAATTATTTTTTAGCTTGAAAAATTACAGTTAATTATTATATTTAATATATATAAAATATAGAGGAAAATAATGGCTAAAGAATATGATCATTTGTTCAAGCTTCTTATCATTGGTGATAGTGGTAATTATCTTTATAAAAAAAATAAAAAATAAATTATTATTATTAACTGTGATCTTGTAATGGGAATTTTTTTAAAAGCTGAAATATTTAATGTTTGTTTTTAGGTGTTGGAAAAAGTTCACTGCTTCTTAGATTTGCAGATAATACATTTAATGGAAGTTATATAACAACAATTGGTGTTGATTTTAAAATTAGAACTGTTGAAGTTGATGGTGATAGAGTAAAACTTCAAATATGGGATACAGCTGGTCAAGAAAGGTAATAGATTAAAATATTAAATAAGGAAAAAATTTATTTATCATAATGATATTAATATAGTTTATTTAATTATGTAGATTTCGAACAATAACATCAACTTATTATCGTGGTACACATGGTGTAATTGTTGTTTATGATGTAACAAGTGGTGATTCATTTGCAAATGTTAAACGTTGGCTACATGAAATTGATCATAATTGTGACATTGTTAATAAAGTTTTAGTTGGTAATAAAAATGATGCTCCAAATCTTAAAGTTGTACTGACTGAAGATGCTCAACGTTTTGCTAATCAAATGGGTATTCAACTATTTGAAACATCAGCTAAAGATAATATTAATGTTGAAGAAGTAAGTATTATCAATATTTAACTTCATAACAATTTTATTTATCTTGTTAATTTATTTGTTTAATTACAGATGTTTATGGCAATAACTCGTCAAGTTTTAAAAACTAAAAAAGAAAGAAAAGATCGTCAAGCTATTCAAAATAATGACACATTGGATCTTACTAAAAAACCAAAACAACATCGAAAAAAATGCTGTTAACGTGTCTCAATTTATACCTAATTACTATTAATATTTTTTTTTTTTTTTATATACAAATAAATTTTCAAATCAATAATTATAAATATCAAAACGTCAAGTTATTATGATTTTATTATTATGTATAAAAATGAACACAACAAGTGTCAAGTTTGTAATATCAGTGTTTATAATAATTAAGTGTAAATTGTGATGAAGTTTTAATTTAATTAAATTTTCATATCTTCCTTAGCTACACAGGGATCTCAATAACTATAATGCTAATTACAAAAATAAAAAAAAAATAATATACAAAAAAAAACATCGAATTATTATTTGACAATTTTTCTAAAATAAAAATTATTTACAAAAAAAAAAAAAAAAGAAAAAACATTTGAAAAAATATAAATAAATTTGTATTATTTTAGAAAATAATAATTTACAATTTTTAAATATATTTGATAAATGTTAATATACTATGTCAAGTATTATTATTTAAAAAATAATTGTTATTAAATTTTATTTAATATCTTTAATTATAAAACAATTAATTTTAATATTTTTACAGGCAAAGACATGATAAAAGTCTGTGATAATAATTCATCAAATAAATTCAATTAAAAAATAATAAAATTCATTATCAAAATATCTCAATAAATCAATAATTCTTAATGATAATTAAAAATTAAAATAATAATAATAATACTATGAATTTCAGGATGAAAAAAGAAAAAAAAAATTTTTATAATAATTAAGTAGCAAAATTTAATTGTGTAATTGTCATTTTATGTACCAGACAAACGACAAATATTAACAACATTATTTTTCCATGAATTAAATTCATTATAAAACAACAAAAAAAAAAAAAGATTTCTTTCTAAAAAAATAATTAAAAATGTGCATATATATTAATGATCAATATTATATGAATTTTTTTTTTATGAAATATTAATTTTTCGTTTGTGGATTAACAGTACTAAAAACAAATACTAAACATCCAAATGTTAAAATTGAACCATGAGCAACAATAGCACTTCCTTCCCAGCCAGCTTGTGTATAAACTTCATTTTCATCATCTTGATCAAGTACAGAACATTTACAAGGAGTACGTTGTTGTTTATTATTATTATTATTATTATTATTAGTAATTTTTTTAG
The DNA here is from genome assembly GCA_015776835.1 of Aphidius ervi. Lineage (NCBI taxonomy): Eukaryota > Metazoa > Arthropoda > Insecta > Hymenoptera > Braconidae > Aphidius > Aphidius ervi. The sequence goes on along the minus strand of MKYW01000016.1, from coordinate 602,109 downwards.
TTAAATTACATGTTTTATTTGTTTTAAATGATTGCCAATTATCAGTTAATAAATCATCATTTTTATTATCTTGATTAATTGATAATGATGTATAATCACATGAATAAAAAACATTATCAACTGTAGTACCAAATTCACTGTAATTTAATAATTCATAACGTCTTGTTGTTTCACAATAAAATATAACAGCATGTTTTGATGATATTGAATTACAATAACCATAATTATCAAGTGATACATCACAATTTGTACCTTTACCAATTGTTAATGTTTTTTTAATCATAAATGCTGGTGGTCCTGGTTTTCTACTTAATGGAAATAATGCTGCTCTTGCTTCATTATTATCATTTATTATATCATAATCATTACCAAGAGGATTTAATATTTGTTCTAATCTTTGTTGTGCAAGTGCTTCTAATACTGGTCGTTCTAATAATTGAACACCTTCTTTTATTGTATAACCATAATCAATATTAATTTTATTTGTATTATTATTATTTTTATTATTTACATATAGATTTTCATTGTCATTTATATTTTTTTTATCTTTATTTGCATTTATTTCCATAACTTCATTATCATCATCATCATTGTCATCATTGGTAGTTAAATTTTCATTGATACAATTATTATCATTTTCATTATGTTTATTTGTTGTACTTGTTTTTGTTGATGATGATGTTGTTGTTGTTGTTGTTGTTGTTGCTGTATCAATATTTGGACGTATATAATATTTATCACGATTTGTATTTACGGAATTTAATTCTGTTGGATTTTTATAATGATATTTAATTGTTTCTGGTACTTTAACTTTAGTTCTACCATTAACACCAAGTTTAACACGAAATAATGGATTAGTTGCATATGCTTTTTTGATAAATTCAAGTTTAATAGCATGTGGATCAATTTGACGATTAGCAAATTGATCCCATAATTTTAAACGATCAGTTGCATTACATGATTGTAATAAATTTTGATCAATAAAATGATTTGGATGATTTGGACACATCCATCTACCACTTGGAAATGCTGTTAATGGTGGATCAAGACAATCTTGATGAAAATAAAGTGGACAATAATCACATGCAATAAGTGGTGCTTTTTTACAACTTTTACCACATTCAAAACATAATCTCGCTGGTAATGGTACCATTAATCCAGAATCTAAACAATGAGATTTTCCATTATTTGATTGTGAGCTTTGTTGCTTACCACGTTTACCAGATGATACATCAATTTTATCAGTTCCTGGAAATGTTATTGGTAATCTTAATTCACGTGGTAGCTCAAATTCACGTGGATTTGCTAATGCAGCAGCAAATGCAAGTACTTCAAGTGCTGATTTATTTTTTTTTTTTCCATTTAAATTTTCTTTATCTTTTTTTGTTGAACAACGACACGAATGACACATCCATTCACCATTTGGTATGTCAGTTGAATCAAGAGGTGGATCACTAATTTAATGAAAAATTTATTAAAATAAATTAAAAAAAAACTATTTAAAATAGTTAAAGCCAATTTAAAAGATTTGATTGCTTACTGGCATTGAAGATGAAATGATGCTGGACATTTATCGCAACAAATTAATTCACCACCATCACGACAAGCATCACAAGAATCTCTATTATGTCCACGTCCAGGTCTCTTGAAATATGGATGACGCTTATCTTCTTTATTTCTTTTATATTTATTTGATTTAACTTCTTCAGAAACTGGTGGTGCTATTAAAGCTTGAATTTGCTAAATTGTTTTTGATAAATTAAAATACTATTATTAATAAATATGTTTAGGCATATAAGCATGTGGTTTAATTAAATTTTCATTTATTACTTACAGGCATCAATCCTCCGTTTGATGATAGACCATACTCTACAGTTCCCATTTTATATAATTTATAATTTAATTATATTTTACGTTTTATTGTTTCAACAAAATTGTTGATGTAACTTTTTTTTTTTTTAATTGCTAAAAAGTCTTTGAAGATTTAGATTAATCCAAGGGTTTTGTCTCTTAGACTATCAGCTCCATCAAGCTCTTCATCAGCCCATCGAAAAAAATGTATATTTTATATTTATGTATTTTTACACTGTTTACTTTGAAACTGCATTCCAAATTCCAAATTTCCAATTGGCTAGTGTAAACTAGATATTTATTTTTTAAGCCTAAATGTTTTTTATCAATTCCTAGAAATATGCTTATATTTGCTATAATATTAAAAATGTTTTTCTAATTAAAAATTAATTATTATTAATTAATAAAAATGAAGGAAAAAAAAATTATTCCCCAAAATTATCTAGGGTTTTTCATCAAGTTGTAAATTTGTAATTATGTTGTTGAAAAAGTTGGCTTCAATTTTAGTCTTCTTATCATTTATCTAATGTTAATTATTTAAATTAAAATATTTATAATAATATCTAACAATTATAAATAATAAATCCAAGTAATAAAAAATAAATTTAATCGTAAAAATTTATCAGTATTTACGCATGACACTGCGCAATGACAAAATAAAATTTCCCTTTCTCTCTTCGATATTCTAAAAAATCGATTAGTCGATTATCAAAATATCAAATAGTAAATATTATTATGTTTATCAAACGTCAAGTCAATCAAATTAACTTCCTATGTCAAATGAATGAATGAATGATTAATTAAAATTATTAAATTGTTTAAATACAACATGTATTCAGTAAGTTTTATTTTTAAAATTAAATTAAATACATAAAATTTACAAGCATTTTACATTTTTATTATTACAGAATATTCAAGCAAATACTGATGTCCAGGTGAGCCCGGAGGTACAACAATGGTTTTCAGCTGTTGACAGTGATAGAAGTGGTAAAATAAGTTCACTTGAACTTAAAGCTGCTCTTGCAAATGGTCAAGGTGGCACATTTTCTGATACTGCTTGTAAATTAATGATTGGTAATTAATAAATCATACCAGTTGGTCTTCCTCAACTATCAATTATTACTTTGTCATTAATTATATTTGTCAATCAATTAATTTTTATATAGGTATGTTTGACAAGGAAAAAACTGGCTCAATTAATGTTACTGAATTTCAAGCATTGTATAATTATATTAATGCTTGGCTTGGAGTTTTTCGTGGTTTTGATCATGACAATTCAGGAAGTATTCAAGAGAGTGAATTATCAGCAGCTTTTACACAAATGGGCTACAGATTTTCACAAGAATTTATCAAGTATTTAATTGCTAAAAGTGATTTTAATCAACATCAAAGTATTACAGTTGATCAGTTCATTGTACTTTGTGTACAAATACAAAAATTTACAGGTAAAAATAACATTATATTATTTGCTTTGCATGATGATTATTGAATATTGGATTTTTGTTTTTTATTTTAGAAGCATTCCGAACACGTGATAATGAACAAACTGGTACAATTTCAATATCATTTGAAGATTTTCTAACAGTCGCATTAAGTTGCAGTGTTTAAATAATAAAATTTTCTATTTTTAACTTAAAAACTATTTTTTTTCTTATAATACAAACGTGAAAATTTATGTTAATATAAAAAAAATAAAATATTTTACATAGCTACATGAGGTCTTAACGTTGATTTATAGAGTAACGTGATATTTTTGATTTGATTCTGGTACTTCTACGAAGTGGTGGCTTTATCTAAACAAAAATAATTTGCTTTTTTTAAAAAAATAAAAAAAAAAAACAAAAAAAAATGCATATAAACTTTAAAAATTTTGTTAATTTATTTAACCAAAATGATAATAATTTATTGATGATAATTACCTCTTCAGCAACTACTTCAAGCTTTGGTAACATTAATGGGACAACGTTATTTTTCATTATTTTATCACCATTGTGAGAATCAGTTGAATTGTTTGATTGATTTGTTTCTTTTTCCAAAAAATCAGTTTGTGTGTCAATGCATCTTTGTATTTTTGTGTCTGTCTGGCTTTTAACAGAGACAGTAACAATTTTAGGCTCTGGATCAGTTTGACAACTGACTGATTTTTTGTTTGAATTAATTCGTTGATTTTTATCACTCTCTGGATCCATCAATGATGACTGAAAGTGAATAGTAAATAATTGTAAATTAATTACAACATTTTGGTTATAAATTATTATAATAAATAACAACAATACCTTCATTTCTCCAAATTGCTTGATCAATTTTTCCATCACTCTGTTACGTGTTGTAATAAATTGTCCATCACATGTTGGACATACTGAGAGATTAACACGACAATTGCTACAAACATTGTGACTATTTACACATTGAATTATTTCAGCTGATGCACTTATTTCAAAACAAATTGGACACTCTAATTCATCTTCCAAAATACAACACCACTGAAAATTAAATTAATTAATTAATATATTAATCATTATTTATTTATAAAATTTAACTTACTTTTGCTCGTAACTCGGTGACAACATCAAAGTCTTCCATTATTATTACAAATGTTATTTCAGAAGAAAGAAAAAAAAAAGAAAAAAACACAATCACAGTTTGTTGAACAGCAACACGTGGCCAAAACACATATGAAAATTCTTATTTTTTTAATTAATTTTTATAACATTTACCCTCTTATATTGTTTATTTAATTTATAAATTTTATAATAAATTAATTTTCAATAAAATTTATCCAAATTATTGAATAAGAAATATTTTTTTTGTTGTGAAAAAGAAATTGTTGCAGCTTGAAATATTTTAGCTATTCTTTTGTTTTGTTTTATTTTTTTTTTTTCTTTTTGTGTGTGAGACACATGAGGACACAACGAGGTTCTTCAAATTCGTCTTTTGTTATTTTTCCAATAATATTTTAAACTGCCAATGAAATAATCGTTTTTTTCATCACGTGATTTAACTAGGTATTGCAAAAATCCCTTTGTTGATAAAGACAAAAATAAAAGTAACTAGTATGTAAACAAAAATATATATTTTAAATAAAAGATTAAATAAATATGTTATTTTTAATAATAATAACATATAGTAAATAAAAGAAATTTGATAATAAATTTGGTGGCTCATCTAAACAATAGAAATCAAAGTAAACAAAAATAGAAATCGAAATGAAAACAAGTGAAAGCAGTTATTTTGAAATACAATAAAAAGTATATTGTTTAAATAAATATAAACAAATTGAAATTTTAATTTAAAAACAAATTGCATTATTATAATAATTTTTAGATATTTTTCTAAGACAAATAATCATTTTATTTAATTATTTTTCAAATCGATCGATTGCTTTTTTCAAACTACTTCAAAAATAATTATTTATTTTTAAATATTAAATTTAAGTTTATTAATATATAAATAAATGTATATACTTTTATATTATTTATTAAAATTTGTTGAATAAATAAATAATTTCAAGCTTTTTCGATAATTTTATCATTTCAAAATTGATAAATAAATGCAATGTAAAATGTAAATTTACCTTAAGAGTGGTCCAGTTGCAAGATGGACCCCACGGAGAAAACGGAGAGAAAACGTCAATACATTTTGGATTTCGAAAAATATATTTGTTATTAAATTTGACATATATAATTTGTAATGTTTACAAAAATAAATATTTGTATAAAAAACAAGTGTAAAATGTGTTTTTGTTAAAAAAATATTTACATTTTATTTATTATTTATATGAAAAAAATTTATAAAAGTTTTATATTATTATAAATTTGTAATTAAAATGGCTGAATTTGTACGCGGTGGTCCTAGTGTATCAAATAGCTCAAAGGTAATATTTAATTTCCTAATTAAGCAGCTATTTATTATTTCAATTTAAATTTAATCTTCAAATTTTTTATCAAATCTCTCACTGTTTAAAAAATAAAATTACTCATTGTATGTTAAAAAAATATATCTAACTGATGACTGATGATAAAGAAAAAAAAAAGATATTAGTCACCGGAAAAAAAAAACAACATCAACAGGAAAAATAAATAAACAACAAATTGACTTGTCTCTTTTTTTAAATTTAGACTGGTTTTCAAATTGATCATCCAAGTAAAGGCGGATCACCAAGTACTGATAGTGAAGATGGAGGTCTAAATGAATCGTTTAATGTTGAAAATGAATTTGATCCATTTCTTGAAAATATACCAGATGATTTACAAGACATGGAAGAGCCAGATAGTAGAAATAATACATTACTCACAGCTCCACCAGAAAATCAGTAAATATATTTATTTATTTTTATCTATAATAATATTAATAATAGCTTGACACATTTTAAATGTTATTTATATTTTTTAAAACAACTAGATGGTATCATGGACGTCTTGATAGATTTACATCTGAAGACAGACTATGGGATACAAATAAAATGTCAAGTTATTTAGTACGTGAAAGTGATAGAAAACCAGGAAGTTATGTATTATCATATCTTGGCCGAACAGGAATAAATCATTTTCGTATAACAGCTGTTTGTGGTGATTATTATATTGGTGGACGTCAATTTAATAGTTTAACTGATTTAGTTGCTTATTATACACATTGTTCTGATTTATTAAAACGTGAACGTCTTATTAATCCAATACCACCACCAGAACCAGTTAATGATAAAAAAAGAATTGTTGCAATATTACCATACACAAAAATGCCAGATACTGATGAGTTAAGTTTTCAAAAAGGTGATATATTTTTTGTTCATAATGACATGGGTGATGGTTGGCTATGGGTTACAGCACATAGAACTGGTGAACAAGGTTTAATATTTCGTGATTTAGTTGATGATTTGGATGAAACAATTGATCCAAATACTGTATTTTCATGGTTTCATCCAAATGTAACTAAAAGTGAAGCTGTTGATATGCTTGTTAAAGCTGGTCCTGGTAGTTTTTTAGTAAGACCATCAGATAATAGTCCTGGTGATTATTCATTATTTTTTCATATAAACAATCAAATACAAAGATTTAGAATTGAAAAAAAAGGTGTACGTTATTTAATGGGTGGTAGAACATTTGAATGTCTTGATGCTGTTATTAATCGTTATCGTAAAGAACAAATTGTCGAAGGACATACATTAGTACAAGCTATGGTTACACATCCAGATGGTAGTGTACGTGTTGATAAAGAAATTAAACATGCTGAAAAAATATATGCAACATTACGTGAATGTCGTGAACAATCTGATGTTAAAAAAACAAAAGGTATTAAAATGCAAGGTTATTTAGAAAGAAAATCAGAAAAAAATAAAAAATGGAAATTATTATATTTTGTACTTATTGTTGATGCATCAGATACACATCTTTATCTTTATGATAATCCAAAAAGAACAAAACCAAAAGGTCTCATTGATTTAAGTTGTGCATATTTATATCAAGTACATGAAAGTGTATTTGATAGACCACATTGTTTTCAAATTGTTGAACGTGCATTACCATGTTTATCAACAATAACATATTTATCATCAACAAATTTTGAAATATCACAAGAATGGATTAATTCAATAAAACCATTATGTGTATCACAGCTAACAAGAACACCAAAAGTATCACGTTTACGTGAATTAAGATCTCTAAATTTACATATATTAGATGCACATAGATTACCATATAAGCTAGTACCAAATCCATTTATAATAGTTGCATTAAATAATGTTAAAGTTGCACGTACTAAAATTAAAACTGGTACACAACCATTATGGGATGATGAATTTATACTTGAAGATATACCATCAGATGTTATGAGTTTTTCATTGACATTATATAATCATGGTAAAAGAAGTAAAGATACTGAAGTTGCTGAGGTAATTATTGAATTAACAAATTTACCAAATGGTGAAGAAATTGATGAATGGTATCCGCTAGTTGGTGTAACACCAATTGGTGAATGGGGTGCATTACGTTTACGTATACGTTATAGACATGATTTAGCAATGCCACCAGAAGAATATAGTCCATTACAACAATTATTGCTTGATCCTGAATTACATGTTGTACGTGCATTATCTGATGTTTGTCATCTTGATCGTGTACCACTTGCAAATAGTCTATTACGTATATTTAAATGTGAAAATAAAGAAGCTGATTTATTACGTTTATTAAATCAAGCTGAAGTTGATACAGAAGATGAAACACCAACATTATTTCGTGCAGCAAGTTTAACAACAACATTAATGGATCTTTATATGAAATCAGTATGTACATCATTTTTAAAAGTTGCATTACGTGATACAATTGTTAAATTAATTGATAGTAAACAAAGTTGTGAACTTAATCCAAATAAAATGGATTCACCAGATGATGCATGTAATAATGCTGAATTTTTATTACAAGTACTTGATGAAGTTACATTAAGTATATTTACAAGTCCTGATTCATGTCCAAAAACATTGAGATATATTTGTGGATGTTTACAAAGAGCTGTTGTTACCAAGTGGCCACATGAACGTCTTGTTAGAACTCGTGTTGTTAGTGGTTTTATATTTTTACGTTTGCTATGTCCAGCAATACTTAATCCAAGATCATTTAATTTAATTGCTGAACCACCACCATCAGCTGCTGCTAGATCACTCGTTATGATTGCAAAGTGTCTACAAAATTTAGCTAATCTCGTTGAATTTGGAAGGAAAGAACCATATATGGAAGTTGTTAATCCATTTATATTAAAAAATAAAGAAAGAATGGTTGTTTTTCTTGATCAAATATCGGTAATAAATTATTTAATTATGTTAATCATAGCTAAAAGAGAGAAAATAAATTTATTAATTGTTTATTGTTTTAGAATATAACTGATAAACCAGAATATGAAAGTGATGATCAACGTAACATGAGTAATTGTGTAACAGATACAGCAAGAGATTTAGCAACACTTCATCATATTTGTGTTTCACATTTACCTGAGCTTCAAGTACTCTCAAAAACTCAGGTAAATAATTAACCAATTAATCCTTCAATCAACTGTATAAATAAAATAATTAATAATAATATTTTTGTTGTTTTTTTAAGGCAACAATAAAACAACTAGTTACTGTCACCGAAATGCTGACTAAACATAAACAAAAATACATGGAAATGATACGGTAGAAATTTCAAAGATAAACTATATCCAAAAACGAAAAAAAAAAAAACAGAAAATGCATGATAAATGATAATAATTATTTGGATATAATTAAATTAATAAATTATTTTTAATAATTAAAATAATTATGTAACGCGCAGTAGTAATTAAAAAAAAAAATCAATACGAATTAAGTAATTCAATTAAACGTAACAGACTGACGTGCCATATATATTATTATACAAACTGATTATTTCGTATGTGATTAGAAAATAGTTTATACATATTAAAATTCTATATATTATATACAATAATAAATATATATATTTAGCATCAATAACATGACAGTGATATAGCAATATGTATAATGACAAAAATAGATTTACGATTTTATATTTTACCGAGGTGCTTTAATAATCAAAAATAAATCAATGTAATTTGATGATGTACAAGTCAAATTTTATACCAAGGCACTAGGTAAATCCTTTTTTTTTTTTTTTTTTTTTTTTCTTTTCATCTATTTTATATTTACAAAAATTGTTGTTAAAAAATTTTATGTATTTTTTATATTACAATTATTTTTATTCGATGAATTTTGATGATAAAGAAAAATAAAAAAAGAAATATATTATTTTAAAAATAATTATTGTGATTAAATTTACAGATTAAAACAGTTTAAAAAAGAAAAAAAAAAAAATTGATAAGTTACTGGGCAATATAAAAGACTCGTGGCACTTGAAAAAAAAAATTTCTTTGAATAAAATTTGCGCGATTGAGTTAAAAATATTTAATAATAATTTGACAACACTTGTGTGAAGAATAAAAATCTAAAGAGTATAAATTTCATATCATAAACATTATTGATATAATAATTTGTTCATTGATTGTTGTTTTTTTTTTTGTAGTAAAAAAATTGTGCTAGTCATTGAAAATATCGAATCGAAACAAGCTACGAAATGTGCATATTTATAAACATGTTCTAAGGCATTTTAAAATCTAAAGCTTGCATATTTAATTATTTAATTTTTGTTTATTTACGTTAAAAATAATTAAACTGTATTACTTAAAGAAGACAGCATCGTATTCTTCTGTTGCTTGATGTACCATCACGTTTACGTCCCCAATTTTTTTTTCCACGATTATCTTTGTCTTTTCTTTTTCGTATTTCTCTCACCTAGAATATCAAAAATAATATTGTATTTAATTAAATAATCAATTAAAAATTATTTATAATTAATTTACCAAAGTATAGAATGCATCATCAACACCCATTCTTGTTTTAGCTGATGTTTCAACAAATGGAACACCATATTGACGTGCAACTTCTCTTGCTTGTGTCATATTCACAGCCCATGATTGTTGTAAATCACATTTATTACCAACTAGTACCATTGGCACTTCTTCTGCATCTTTAACTCTTTTTATTTGTTCTCTATAAGTTCCTATATCCTGTTTATATTAAAAACAACAAAAATTATTAACTCTGTTGTTTTTCAAGCTGGCTATTTATACATAAAAACACTGTAAATATTGCAGTTTCTTTTTTTGACATTTCAAGTGTTTATTATGTATCAATAGCTATGTTTATTGTTAAAATTAATAGTTGAATTATAATTACTTCAAAACTTTTAGCTGAATTAACTGCAAAAACTAATAAAAATCCTTCACCAGTTCTCATGTACTGATCTCTCATTGCACTGTACTCTTCTTGACCAGCTGTATCTAAAATATCCAACAAACATGTTTCCCCATCTATAACAACCTGCATAAATATAAATTAAAATTAATTAACATATTTTAATGATAAATTTCACAATAATATTACCTGTTTTCTGTATGAATCTTCTATTGTTGGATCATATTCATCAACAAAATGATTTTGTATAAGTTGGATTGTCAATGCTGATTTACCAACACCTCCAGCTCCAACAACAACTAATTTATATTCTGTCATGATGCTATATTCTTCTTCTTATTGTTTATTAAATTTTCTAATTATTATTAATTTTTAATTGTTTAATTTAATTTTCTTTGTTTGTCCTTTCAATGATAATCACAGTGTTTCAATTTTTCTAAACAAAACAAATAACAACACAATGAAAACAACAATTTAAAATAAAAAAATATAATTATTATTATTAAAAAAAATAATAATAAATTATAAATAATAAAAATATATTTATTTAGAGTAAATTAGTAAATTTTTTTGAGCAAAATGTCGGACTTATCAAGTAACCATAATTTTATTGCTTTTTATGTCACAGCTGTGGTGTGGGCGTTACTCTTGTAAAGTTGTAAAAATGATAAATAAAACTTACATGGTCTTGATGATACTCAAGACAACATCTCAAATATATTATTAATTTTTGATTGTTTTTATTTTTTTGTTTGTCATTTATTGTTATGATGAGCACTGAGTCATTTGATGCTAAATCATCTGGATGTCAGAGTTGACAATGAGCTATACGGAATTCAATCAAAAAAAAAAAAAAAAAGAGTTGTTGTATATATATTTATACTTATCAATAAAAAACTGATAAAATATAAATTGATATATATTTTTTTATTCTTCTCTTTTAAAATAAACTAAAATATATTATTGATAAATGCATTTTTGTGTATGTTTTATGATCAGGTACATTGAATTAACTAATAACTATTTATCATTGAATTAATTATTTAATATGATAATTAAATTATAAATTCACTTGTTGGGAAGAGATGATGGAACACTCAACAATTCAACACATATGTACTTGTCATCAAACAACACACACACACACACACTTGGTATCAAAAAAAAAAAAAAATACTAGAGAGAGAAATCTTTGCTTTTTTTCTTTTGAAAAATTTGGAAAACTTTGTTTTTTATGCAAAATTTAGGTCCATCAATTTGATGTTAGTAACATGATTAATTTTTTTATTGATACATAATTAGTTTAATAAATATTTTAACATATTTTAATGGTATTTTTTTGTGATTTAAATTTTTTTTTAAGGGACGTTTCCACTGTGGAAAAACATACCTTTAAAAGCAAGAAGACCTTGTCTGTACTTTCTGGTCTTCTTGGTATGTTTGTAATTTGTATGATACCGGCTGTTTTTTTTTTTTTTTTTTTCATTTGGAATATTGAAACGTTAAATACAAAGAAATGGCGGCTTACAATAATCTTCGTAACGTTTTTTCATCAATAAATTCAACTCAATTGAATAATTTTTCACACAGGTAATTACAACAAGTCAATTAATAATCAATTAAAATGACAATATAAAATAAAACAATTGAAAATTATCAACTTCTTTTGTCAATAAAATATAAACTAATCAACATAACCTTGAAAAAAAATTTTATTTTTCTTTTTTTTAAATAAACAATTGTATTACTTATTATTATTGTTTATTGTTGACATAAATTTTTTAAATTGTTATAACAACTTGATTTATTTTAAAAATGATAAATTTTATTTATTTACAGAATCAATGGACAAATGTGTGGATATGCAACTGGTAAAATCCGAAACATTGAAAAAAAACTGGGCATTCCATCAAGACCCAAAAGACCATTGTCTGCATATCTTCAATTTTGCGGTGCTCAAAGAAAATCAGTTGTTGAACAATATCCAGGTTTACCAGCTACTGGTGTTACTAAAAAATTAGCTGAACTTTGGAAAACTTCATCACCAGAAACTAAAGAAGAATTCAAGAAAAAATATCTAGAGAGTGCACAAGCTTACTCTCAAGAAGTCATTGAATATGAAAAAAAATTAACACCAGAACAAGCTTTATTAATTACTGGTGAAAAAGCAAAAATAAAAAAAACAACTGAAAATAAAGCTAAAAAAAATGTAAGTTTATTTAATAATTAATGTTAAATTATTTATTTACATCTTGATAAATTTAAAATTTGAATGTTAATTATTTTTGTTATTTAGGAAATGGTTGCACTTGGAAAACCAAAACGTCCACCAACAGCATTTATCTTGTACATGCTTTCAAAAAAATCAGAACGAGAAAAAAGTGGAACAAAAGTTTCAGTAAGTATTTATAAATTTTATTTATAATAATAATATGACAATAATTAATTTATTAATTATTACAGGACTGGTTGGGAGTTATTGCTAAAGAATGGGCATCAGCACCACCAGATGTTAAAGGAAAATTCGAAAATGAATCTGCTAAATTGATGGAACAATACAAAACTGAAACAATTGAATGGGAAACCAAGATGATACATGATGGTAACATAAGCGTTGTCAGAAAACAATCATTAATTAATATTCGTGACAAAAAAAAAAGATCAAAAAATGAATCATCAACAATAGCACATAGTGGTGGTGGTGCTAGTGTTGGTGGTGGTGGTACTAGGGGTGGTGGTGGTGGTACTCGTGGTGGTGATTCAATATTTATTCTTAATGGTCACCCAACACCTATCGTTTATGATTCAACACCTGGAGTTGCTGATAAAAAATCCAGTGATGATGATAAAACATCCAGTGTTGATGAAAAAACATCTAGTGTTGGTGATACAACATCTAGTTCTGGAAAAACATCATCTTATGTTGGTGGTTCATCATCTATTTTCGGTGGTTCATCATCTAGTTATGGTGATTCATCTAGCTATGGTGGTTCATCTAGCTATGGTGGTTCATCTAGCTGGGGTGATTCATCATCTGGCTGTGATGGTTCATCAGATTGATTATTATTTTCTTCCTATTGATATCATACCTATAATATTTTTCAATAAATTTAACCAACATATAACTTAAACAAAAAATTAATTATTGTTTTTTCATTTAGTTTATTATTTTTAAACAACAATTAAACCTCAAGTTAATAATTATTTCTTTTTTTCATTTTCATTCACAAACTAATTGGTTGATAAATTTTCTAAACGACCAATAATTTAGTAATTAATTACCATCATTTATAATATCATGTAATTAATAAACTAAAAATTACATTTAACAACAAGATATAATTTTTGAAACATTTATTTTAATATCTGTAGAATCATTTTTCAGTTCTAAAAAAAAATCACACCAATAATTTCGTTGAATCAATTACAAATTAATTACAAGTATTATTAATTATTAATTAATTTTTTTATATATACACAGAATAATTATAATTTAGCTTACAATTCTTTTGAATTGTCAATAATTTTTGGTTCATTTAAATCAACAATATTCAGCCAATAATGTGAGATAAAAGTGTAAATAAATACAAAACTAAATATGTAAAAAAATAGTTCTTTAAATATAATTGTTGATAATTTAATAAACGTTTTAATTGATGTCATTAATTTTGGACGAATTCTAAAGATAACAAGTGCAGCCATCATCATATTGTCCATTTGTGTTGGTTCAGTTTTTATAAATAGCCAAATACGAATTGTAAAAACAATAATAAATGGTACAAAAATACTCTGAAATAATTATTAATAATTAAAAAATAATTTATCATTATAATTTATAATGATTTATATTACCGTTCCAAATATATTTTCCATTTTAAATATCATCATTATGTTGACAATAGCAGCAAGAACAACATAAATCCAAATTCCAGAAATGAATTTTAGAAAAACAGATAATTTTGAATCATCAGTTGTTGTTTTAGTTGAATTTTTTTTATTTTCTGATAATAATAATCCAGCTTCATTGATACGATCTATGATATTACTAACTTGATCATCATTTTGATTATCAGAATTAGCATTTAATTGTCTTAATCGAGCTGATAAATCAGATAAATTATTTTGATGACCAGCATCAGCAGTTAATTGTCTTAATCGAGCTGATAAATCATATAGATTATTTTCTCCACATAATTGGCTTTGTAATTGTTGAAATTTACGTTCAAATTCTTGATGTTCAATGTCTGGTGTTGGTGCCCATAAAGTATCTGAACTTGAATTCTCATTGACATTAAGACCATTCAAAGATTTTGGCAAGATTGATTCTGATAATCCTGTTTTTATTTCTTCATCTGAAAAATTTATATTTTTTAATAATTATTTTATAGGTAAAGAGTATGTGTTTGTTTGTTGTTGTTTTTATGTGTAAAAAATGTAAATATTTACTTGAATTTATAATTGGTGATGTTGAACCAGATATTTTTTGTAATCTTGATTCAGAATTATCCAATATTCGGCGTCTTCTTGCTTCTCTTCTTGCTGCTGCTGCATCAGCCATTATATTTAATTAAAATATAATATAACAAATAGCTAGATGTTGATAAAATGCAATTTTTTAGATACTTGATAAAGCTGATACAAATTGACAGAAGAATGGCGATACATATGGGTGAGAAAAACAGGGTGAAATTGGCATATCATGACAATCATTCAGCGCATGCGTGATAATAAATTATCCAACAAGTAAAAAAAGTTTACCACGGAAACGCAGAGCACACCTGCTCCATTGCGTCCAATTTTTATTCTTGGGAAAAAAAAATCTAATTAATAATATCAAATTGTTTATAAAATTATTAATTTTTTGTGGTGTCCAATTGATGCCAATATTATCTTTATAAATTACAATCAACACAACAACTGAATGGTACGTAAAACAAATTTAATTAACAAAAATATATATGGTCTAAACACATGGTCAATTTGGGTTATATACACAACCTAAAAAAGCTCTAGCATTTTTTTCTCCAAGCTTTTTATATTTATAAAACACAAAATGTAATTGTTTTATTTGTTTTAATTTATTTTTGTTAAATGTAGATTAATAATTTAATGTATATTTTCAGATTGATTTAAAATGGGCAGACATAATAATCAGCTACCAGACAATCTTCCTCAATTGCAAAATTTAATAAAACGTGATCCAGAGTCTTACAGAGAAGAAGTACGTATAAATAAATAAATAAAAAAATTTAACAAATATTTTATTATTATTTTAAATAATATCATTTATGTTTTAGTTTCTTCAACAATACAGTCATTTTCAATCAACTTTGGAAGTATTTCGTTTGACACCAGGAGAATTCAACAAAAGTCTTGATGAATCACTTATGTTTCTTGCCCAGGTTAGTCTATAAATAATTCATAAACAACATAATTATTATCACAAAATTCCCTTGAGAAAAAAAAAAACAAAAACAATAACTTTTTTTACAGGTATAAATAAATAAAAATAATTTGGAACTTGTAAACAATTATATTAACATTAAATCGAATTTCATCAATATTTATAATTAACAAAAAAAATTTCAATATGTCGAAAAATATATTAAACAAATTACTTGATAACATTTCTTGTCGTGATAATGTTATAAATAATTTATACTCTTTAATCGGTCATAAAGATGAGCCATTACCAGCAAATATTTTTGTACACGGTCACATTGCAACTGGTAAATCATTGGTCATTGAAACAATGATTAAATATCTTGATTATAAACATTCAATAATAAATTGCATTGAACATTCAAATGTACGTCATATTTATGATTATATTTTGATGGAATTATCATCATACAAATTAGACTCAACAAATTCATTTAAATATAATGCAAAATGTGATAATTTCATGGATTTTATTAATAATTTAAAGATAATATTTAACAGTGATAATAATAATGAAAATATAATTATTGTTCTTGATAAATGTGAGCGTTTAAGAGACATTGATTTAAATGTATTAAATGGATTTATGAGATTGCAAGAGTTGACAAATTTAAATATTTGTATTATCATGATAAGTGATGTTATTTGGGAAAAATATAGAGTTAAAATTGGCACAATTGAACCATTAAAAATATATTTTTCACAATATACTAAAGATGAAATGTCAAAAATATTATTAAAATTAAAAAATAATAATTATAATGATGGTTTTTATATAAATTATCTTAATTTATTTCTATCAGTATTTTATAGATACTGTAGAGATATTAATGAGCTTCGTTATATGGCAAATATAAATTTTTTAAAATACATTGAACCAATTAAAAATGGTACATGTAATGAAAATAATATAACATTATTATGGCGTAATATTTCAAATGTATTAAAAACAAATCTTGAAGTAATTTATTTACGTGTATCAAGTAATGATTTTCATGAAAGTACAAAGTTAATTAATGAAATTGAATCAACAACTAAATTAGCATTAAGTTTTGAATTACCATATTATGCAAAATACATGTTAATTGCAGCATATTTAGCATCATATAATCCAGTTAAAGAGGATAAACGTTTATTTTTAAAAATAAGTAGTAAAAAAAAGAAAACAAAACGTAATAATAATGTTAATTGTAAAAAAATTACATTTAATACACATTGTGGTCCAAAAAATTTTGCAATTGATAGAATGCTTGCTATTTTTTGTACAATTATTGATGAAAAAATTGATGTTAATGCTAATTTACTTGCACAAATTCCAACAATGTGTCAGCTGGGTTTGTTGGCTGTTGTTGGTGATGCAACATTAGATGAGCAAAAATTTAAATGTTGTATTAATCTTGATTTTGTAACAGTTGTTGCTAAAACAGTTGGATTTAATATTAAGAATTATTTATATGATTTTAATCATCATTAATTTATTAGTTTATAATTATGCTTTTTTCTATTTTTATATTTATTTTTAATAATAAATCGTGTGTAACAATTTTTAAATATTGTTGATGAATTATTTTTATTTTACCTTTTTTTATTTTTATATTTAGGTAGCTCATTGCTATGCTGATGATCTCAAAGGATATCCTCAGGAGATTGTGGAGATTCTCAAGGCACATAATACTATTTTGGATAATAACATGCGAATGGTAAGAATTTATTATTTATTTTTAAATAATTCGAAATAATATTTAAATTAATTTTTCAATCGAAATAAAATTATGTCATTTAATTGTCAAAATGATTATGAGTTTATATAAAATTTTTGAAAAGCTAGAAAGTCTTTTAAAATGTTGGTAAATGCCTGATGATTCCCAGAGAATTTTTCGAAATTTTTTTCTCATTTATAAAGTCACAATTTTTTACTATCGAAATTTTTCAATGTATCTCTTGATCGAAAAAAAAATTAATCAAATGACAAATTAGTTTAATTTAATGCTAATAAACACTCAAATTTATTTACAGACATTTTGCAAAACTTTGATTCTACTACGTAATAAAGATTTATTACAACCAACAGCTCTTTTGAGTTTATTTTTTGAGCTATTGAGATGTCGTGACAAAGCACTACGTAAATTTCTTCAAAATCATATCATAACAGATATTAAAAATATAAATTCAAAGCATAAAAATGCAAAAGTAAATACAACGTTACAAAATTTCATGTTTACCATGTTTAAAGATTCAAATGAAAGAGCTGCTAAAATGTCAGCTGACATAATGATTGAATTGTATAAAAAAAATATATGGAATGATGCTAAAACAGTTAATGTCATTGCAACTGGTTGTTTTTCACGAACAATTAAAGTTGTTGTAACTTGTTTAAAATTTTTCCTTGGTAGTGATCCTGAAGATGATAATAATAGTGATGACAGTGATTCTGAGGATGAGCCAAATTACAAAGAAGTCATGATGGCTAATAAAGTTAATAAAAAATCTAAAAAACGTGATAAACAATTGAAAAAAGTTAAACAATTATTTGTTAAATCAAAGAAAAAAAAATCAAATGCACCGGTATTCAATTTTTCAGCATTACATTTGATATATGATCCACAAGGTTTTGCTGAAAAATTATTTAAACGTCATAAACAAATAAATAGTAGATTTGAAATTAAATTAATGACACTTGATGTTATATCAAGACTAATTGGTTTACATGATTTATTTTTATTTAATTTTTATCCATATATACAAAGATTTCTTCAGCCACATCAACGTGAAGTTACAAAATTATTACAATTTATTGCACAGGCATCACATGAGCTAGTACCACCAGAACATCTTGAGCCAGTATTAAAAACACTTGTTAATAATTTTGTAAGTGAAAGAAATTCAGCAGATGTTATGGCAATTGGTTTAAATGCTGTACGTGAAATATGTTCAAGATGTCCATTAGTTATGAATGAAGATCTTCTTCGTGATTTGGCACAGTATAAAAATTACAAAGATCGAAGTGTAATGATGGCTGCAAGATCACTCATTGGATTATTTAGAAATACAATGCCAGATTTATTGCATAAAAGAGATCGTGGTAGACCAACTGAAGCAACAATTGCCATTGAACCATTAAAATATGGTCAAAGTAAAGCTAAAGATTTTATTCCTGGTGCTGATGTTTTATTGAAAGAATTAAATAGTGATGATGATGATTTTGAAATTGATAGTGATGCTAGTGATGATGATGATCAATGGATTGATGTTGATCATGATGATGATAATGATAATAATGATGATGATGATGATGATGATAAAGAAGATAATGATGAAGAGGATGAAGATGATGATGGAAAGAAAAAAGTAAGATCAGCTGGTAAACCAGTGAAAAGATTAAAAAAACAAAAAAGAACAAAATTAGACAGAAAAAAAGAAAAAGCTTTGAAATTAGCAAGTAAAAAAGTTGAAAAAAAAGAAGAGTTAACTGCTGAAACAAAAGCTAAAGCAGCTCAAGTATCTATTGAAAAAATATTAACTGATGAAGATTTTAAAAGAATTGATTCAGAGCTAGTTAAACGTCAAATGACAAATGCAAAAAGAGGAGTTAAAAGACCATTGCCAGAAGAAACACGTGGTGAATTGGTTAAACTTGGAGATATTGAAAATATATACAAAAAAAAGAAACATGACAAGCAATCACGTATGGACAGTGTCAAGGTAATTCAACACAAAATAATTATCAATTTACAATTAATTAATTTGTCATTTATTTTTATTTATAATTATTATTTAATTACAGGATGGACGTGATGATAGAGAAAAGTTTGGATACAAAGATGGTCGTCAAAATCCATTTTGCAGTAAAACAAATAGAGAAAAGAAGAAGACAAAAGCTTTCCAAATGATTAAACATAAAAATCGTTCAAAAGTCAAAAGATCTTTTAAAGATAAACAAATTTCTTTACGTAATCATCTTATTAAGCAAAAGAAAATGAAATAATTTTAGATTTTCAATTATTGTTTGTTGAAAAAATAATTAATAAAATGTTTATTACTAAAATTATTTTAATTTTTTTATAATTCATTTTAATTTTATGAGATATTTTCATTTGAAAATATCAAAAGAATTTTTTTCTATTCATTTTTCTATCCAAGAAAATCAACTAAATTTTCCTCAAATTTATCACCAAAATAATTAAATTTTATTTTAAATATTATTTATTTAATGAAAAATATTTGATGCATTTTTTATTTTTTTTTTTAAATATTTATTATCAAACCCTGAGACAATGTAAATGTGTTTAATTTAATTCATTAATGGTCAAAAGTAATTTTAAATTGTGTAATATTTTTATTTAAAAAAAAAAATATTTATAATTTTAATTTTATTGTTTTAATCGCTAACAATTGATTTATTGTCGTCGTCGTCGTCGTCTTCATCATCATCATCATCAGATTTACCATTTTCCATTAAATCATCTTGATCTTCAACATCACTATTTTCTTCCCAGGTTTGATCAGATGAGCTATCAGCTTCTAGCTCACCAACATCACTGTCATCCTCATCAGAAGAGCCTACAATCAATAAATGATAAATTTAATTATTAAAAAATTACCAACAAATAATCAAACAATTAAAAATAAAAAAGCCAAACCAACCTGTATCTTTATATTCAACATAAGTAGAATTATTATCACCAATAAATTCTTTATTTTCTTTATCATTTAGATGTGATATTTGTCCAGTAACAAGAGCAACACGTCCTCTCAATCTTGATAAATCAGGTAAAATTGATAATTTACCATCAATAATACCGAGAATTGGACTAACAGCTTCACCAATATCTGGATGTGATAATAAATGACCAGCATGAGAAAGTACAAGTGCTTTTAACCATGTTACAGCAATTCTACTTGGATAAGTTTTACCCTGTAACATTATTGTCAACTCTTTCAATAATGGTGTTATTGCTTGAACAGGTAAACTACCAATTGTATTTTTAATAATTCTTTCATCACGATTATTTAATACATTTTGTAATATTGTTTTATCTTTACTATTTAATCCTTGTATCAATAATTGTGCCATGTTATGTACTTTTGTTGGTGTTTTACCATTTGTATTTATATTTTCAACATTTAAACTTAAATTTTCCAGTCTATCTTTTAATGGTAATTGTGAACCAGTTGAATTTTTAGTTCTTTTATTTAATGTTGTTAATCCAGTTGTTATATATTCAGCATTATCAGTATCAACTGCTTTAATTTTACTTATACTTTCATCTTTTTTATCTTTTAATTTTCTACCATCTGTTCTTATTAAACTTTGTACTTTATCTGAATAATCTGGTGTTAATTTTTCAAATGTTAAATCAATTAATTTACCATATGCAATCAATAATTTTTTATCATCAGTTAAACATGCTGTTTGTATTGGTATTGATTGTACTTGTGATGAATCTTTTTGTTGTTGTGTTGGTGTTGTTGATAATGATGATGAAGAATCAGATGCAATAATAACAGTTAAACTTGGATTTAATTGTTTAATTGTTTGTCCATTTGGTTGATAATTAAATACATTAACTTGTCCAGATCTATTTGCAGCTAAAATTGTTATTGTTGAATTATCATCATAATTTTTAACTGATAATGATACTGGATCATCATTTAATTGTAAACTTGTTGTTGGTGTTTTATTTTTTTTTGGTTCATTTAATGACCATACTGATAAATAATTTGTACCAATTGATCCACTTATTAAATAACTAATATTATCATCAATTTTAATTGATTTTAATAAATTTATTTGTGTTGCATGACCAGTAAATGTACCAATAATTTGTTTTGTATCTAGGTTCCACCATGTTATTGTTCTACCAGCTGATATTAATGATTTACCATCACTCAATGTTTCTAAAGATGTTATTTTAACTTTTCCAGATGTCCATTTACATTTTAAACAATTATCTTGTATATTCCATTGTATTATTTGATGATCATCACCAGCAGTAAATAGACCACTTATTGATGACCATGTTATTGCTGTTATTGTTGATGTATGTCCATTATCTAATATACTACATACTGATGCTGTTGATAAATCATAAAGTGTTACTTTTCCACTAACTGAACCCATTGCAATTATTTGCTTTTGTTCGGTATCCTCGATAACACCTGATTTCCTTTTTCTTTTTTTCCATGGTGATGCCTAGAAAAAGTATATTATTAATAATTTTGCATTAGTTTATTAATCAATAACCTCAAAAATTTGCATTAAACCACATGGCATACCGTTGTGGGAGCTTGCTGGCCGACAATCAGCCATTCTAAAACACTGCATGGTGATGACAAGTGAAGATTTGGAGTAAATTCTTGCTTCAAACGACTTGTTGATGTTTCCCAAATTTTTAATTTACCATCATTACTACATTGTGCCCAGTATTCTCCATTAGAAGAAAATCCAGAATGATTGGACATTTTTTTTAAATTAATTTTTTATCACTTAACAAAAATAATTAGAAAAATAGTACTTCTACCATGCTTCAATCTCAAATACAATACTGTACAATACCAAAATGGAAGCTTCATTTACGCATGCGTTGTTTTCGACTAAAGTTCCATTTACACTATCACTTGTAATAAATTGTAAACAAACTTAATACTTTTTAATAGTTCACCACCCCTTTTCCCCCCAGCTCCCTTCACCACGAGGAGCAACGATTTACTCCGATTCATAGATAAATCATACAGTAAATAGTGTTTTTTTCTGTGTAGAAATTTTTTTTTGTTGTACGTAAATAAATATGTGACAGTGAGTATTATTTTTACAACATTTTTTCTTTGTAATTAAATAAACTTTTATAGTCATTACAATGACTTGTCATAATGACATTAAATATTATTATTTTTATAGTTAAATAAATAATGGAATATTATTGAAAATTCATCTATATATTTTAACCTTTTGTAAAAAATTATATTTATTTTTTTAATATTAAGTATTAAATATAAATAATATTCTTTTATTATTTATTATTTAAATTGTATTTTTCTTTTTTTGTATTTTAATAGTTTAATTTTAATTTTTTTTTTGTGTAGGTTAAACAAGTATTTTTATACACTGGGAAGCTAAGTAGACATGCGCCTTCAAGCAGCAGCTCAGGCTCTCAAGTAAGTTAATTTATTTAACATAAATAAAATTGTATAATTAATTTATAATATAAATTAATATCAATATGTATAAATTACAGAAAAGCTGAACCATTAAAAGATAAAATTCAACATTGTAAAGATTTATTAAATGATAATGAAGCTTGGATATGTCAACAACAATTACAAAAAATATATCAACAAGTATTAATACTTGATTTAGAATATGCACTTGATAAAAAAGTTGAACAAGAATTATGGAGTCTTGGTTTCAAAAATTACATAGACATATTACAGTGTCAAACAAAGGATCGTATAAATCCAAAAAGATCAGAATGTCAAGTTATGTTAAGCTGGTGTTTAGAAGCAGCAAGTGGTTTTTATTTAACTTTATTACAAGAAATATGTACAGCATTTGATCTTGATTTACCATTTCGTCGTAAAAGTTATGTTTATGGTTGTATATCACCATGGAAAGAAATTGAAAATATTAAAAAACCACATAAATCATCATGTTTTTATGTATGTCAATATTGTCTTGTACATTTGGGTGATATTGCACGTTATAGAAATCAATATAAACAAGCTGAATTATTTTATCGTCATGCTGTATCATTATCACCATCAAGTGGACAACCATATAATCAATTAGCACTACTTGAAGCATCACGTGGTAATAAACTTGGTACTGTATTTTATTATGTACGTTCTGTATCTGTTAAACATCCATTTCCAGTAGCATCAACAAATTTATCAAAAACATTATTATCAGCAGCTAATGAAAGTTCAACAAAAAGCTATCATAATTCAATATTAAATTGTCATGAATATGTTATTTTATTTTTAAAATTTCATGGAATTTTACATAATTTAGGTAATTTAAATGAAGCCAAGAGTTACATTAAATTATTGACTAAAAATTTAATAAAAATTATTGAAAATAATAGCTTTGATTCATCACGACTTATTCAAATGTTGATTATAAATATTTATGCTATTTATCATATTGCTGGTAAACCAAGTGAATCATCAATGGATTTATTGAAAATTGAACAGCTAAGTTCAGATGAAATTGTATCAAGAAATTGTGTTTTAAATGTTATTGCTGGAAATTTAGTAGCTTTGTTATTTCCAGTTAATAAAATGAATAATTATCATTGTGATTATCTAGCATTACCAGCAATAAAACTATATCTTGATTGGATTTGCTTACAGCCAGATATTCTTAATGATCATTCATTTTTATTACATTCACAAATTTGGCCAAATTTTTGTGTACTTTTAAATTTTATTCAAGATTATATTGATGATTTTGAGTATGAACAGTTTAAAAAAATTCCACTACCAGAAGATCGTATCGTACAAGGTTTTCTTCCAATTGAAAAAAGCTTTGAGACACTGAGATTTAGTAGTAATAATTTGGAAAAAGATTCAGAAATAATTAATAAAATAAGAGCTGTAAGATTATTAAATCATGGTAAATATTTAGCACAGTATAAAATTAATGAATCGACATTGATAAATTATAATTGTACTGATGAAAGCAATGGTAAATTTATTTTTACTTCAAATATTATTCCTGAAGATAATATTGAACAAGAAATTAAACTTGAAGATTTAAATTTAACTAAAGAAGAGCAAAAAAATTGTGCTATTGTTGCTGAAAAAATTGGTAATAGAGAGACATCAACAGATGAGCTAACAACACAAGCAGTGATTGATAAAAAAGTTGGAATTTTAAAGCCACAAAGTTCACTTGAACGTAGTACTTGTTATAGCAACATTGATACTGATCGTAGAGCTTCATCTGATAGCTTGCCATCGACTAAAAAAACACGTCAAAATATTGCAATGCAAGCAATTTTAAGAAGAACTGAAACTGAACAAAAACAAGTTAAATTTTCAAATATTTCACCAGCTAATTGTGAAGAAATAAAAATAATTGATAATTCAATGAAAAATTGTGTAACACAATCAGCTGAAATTGATGTAAAACAACGTAAAAATAATCAAGCATCTAGTACTTTATGTACTGATTATAATTCACATTTGTTCAATGTCAATGAGACACCAAGTAATTTTCAATTGAATGATTCAATACCATCAATGAGTAATTTTAAAATCCAAGATTTTAATAACGAACAGCCAGTACAAAAATATTCTTCATTTGAACGAACACCTGGTAATAATTTTCATCAAAATAATCCACTCTCAATATGTGACAATTTACAATTTGCAGAGCCTAATGTTTATCATCAACAACAACAGCAAAAAAATATACAAATTGATTCAAACAATGTGATGAATTTACCCAAAGGATCAAGTCATATAAATTTACAAAATATACCAACAAATTATACATTTACAAATCAATCATGTGAACCACCAACATCATCATCATCATCTGTGTCATCATTGTCATCATCTTCTTCATCGTTATCATCGTCATTGTTACCATCATCAAAATCTTGTCACCAACAATTAAATCCAGTGGTATTTAAAAATTATGAAGCAACAAATTTTAATGTTTGGAATGATACACAGCCACCACAACCACCAGCAACATGGTGGAATACAAATAATATTAATTTAATTGATCCAGCAATATCTTTGAATAATGAAACCAATCAAAATTGGCAACACAGTCCAATTGGTGAAGGTTCTTCTCATGATAAAAATCATTCAAATAATAAAAAATTTAAAACCAAAGAAAACAACACAAATGGTGCTTCATCTGATCAATATTCCAATGTTTCAAATATCACAAATACTTATTCATTATTTAGTGGTAATTCTTGGGGTAATGCAATTCAAAATTCAATTATTTTTGGTCAAGAACAACAATCAAAAGACCATAAAATCAGCCAACAAAGTCTTTGGTCTGGTCCTGGACCTTCACCATTGGAAAGACTTTTAGAACAACAAAAATCACTAAGAGAAGGTGGTACTTGAGAATGATAATTATTTGGATATTGGATATTAAAACTGAACAATAAAATTTAATTAAAAAAAAAATAATGAAAAATGGTTTTGATGAAAATTAAATATTGCAAAGATATACTGAAAAAATAATACGGTTTAATAAAATTATTTTTTAAAAACAATTAATAATACCAATTAAATTGAGTTGAGATGGAAGAAATAGAAAAAAAAAAAATCTCAAAGAAGCATATTGCGTATTTAAAAAATTCATGTATGACAATGTAATGTGTGATGTTTGAAAAACAGAGGCAAAGAAATCGAGCAGATACTGTCAGAATCATGTGTCGATAAAATATATTATTTTATTGTCTTTATAATTATTTATTTGACAATAATTGATCACCCAATTATCAAGCTTCTAAACTATAATCGAAATTTCATTTTTAAAAATCAATTCGAGTCGTGGATTTAAGTTAAAAAAAAAAAAAAAAAATTNAAAAATTAATAATAGAATTATAAATAATTTTAAATGAATTTTACATTTTTTTTTTTTTCGTCGAAAATTTTTGTTGTTTCGATTTATTTCTAGCAACTAAATTCAGCGAAGAATTGTTATAAAAATTAACTTGAAAATTAAATAAATGTTTTTTAGAATTATACTGTAAAGGAAAATAGCTATGAGAGTTATTTTTTTTTATTGAAAATATCAATTTTATAAATCGAAAAGTACCATGTCATTTATAAAATAATTATTTCGATTTCATCCTATTTGTTTCTAGCAGGTAAACGTAACGAAAAACTGTCCTAAAAACTAACTAAAATACAAAAAAAATAATTCTAAATTTTACTTTTCTTAAATAATCATTCAAACTAATCATTATTATAACTATAATAAAAACTTTTATCAAAATCTAATGATAATTATGTTTATCTAAATTTTAAAGAGTACTTTTCACTTTTCACATTCAAACTCTTGTCCCTAGTACAACCAGAAACAACTAGATTGTCCAGTGATATCCAAAAAAATATATATTTCAGCTTTTTACTTGACTAGTGGACAGTTGGACACTTTAATTAAATTATCAATCATCTAATTTTAATCCTCTTTCATTGATTGATACCTGATGCTTTTTATTCATTTTAAAATCGACTTTATTCTCCATCAATTTCATCAACCAGATTTCAACTGCACATGCGTGTATGTGTTGTAAATCTCATCTTTAATATGATTGGTCAAAATAATACTTTGTAAACGGACATTCACATCATCATCATCATCATCATAATGACGATTGACAACTGGTGGGGACTAGTGGGGACGTGGTACCCACGTCGTTTACTTTCATAATACACTTTCAGTCTTTCCTATTGGAATTTTTTTTTTTTAAAGAAATACATACTGTATATATTGTGGTTATATATTTTTCATCTATTTATCTAGTGTTGATAGTTTTTAATGGAATAATAGACAATAGTTACAAGTGACGTGTAGCAACGTGTAGTGTCACTGACACAGATGTTAAT
Source organism: Aphidius ervi (assembly GCA_015776835.1). Lineage (NCBI taxonomy): Eukaryota > Metazoa > Arthropoda > Insecta > Hymenoptera > Braconidae > Aphidius > Aphidius ervi. The sequence continues at coordinate 574,460 of MKYW01000016.1, read as the reverse complement.
GGATACTAGACACTTCATGATGTGCACCCGTGAATAATCGCATCATCATCATCAAAACTACAGGTAAATTAATTTTTAAAATATATTTCTTAAATCTATTTATTAATCTTCATTATCTCCATTGTTTATATCTTCATTTTGATGATTTAAATTTAACAAAAAACAACATGAAAACATCATGATGATGATGATTTATCAACTAGGCTTTGAATAACACAATTTACTCCAATTTTTACTAAACTCTAGAATACTCTACATAATTATATTTAATACAATTAAGTTTGATTTTTATTCATTATTAATGCTTACGTGTGTTGATTTTGGGGGTGGGACTATCAAAAGTTCATTGAGTTGGCAATTTGGCATGTTTAATAAATAACGGTTACAAATTTGATTTTCAAACATTTTTAACACCGGTAAAAAATCATCAAAATTAATTTTTTTTATTTCAAATTTATTCTATTATTATAGCTAATTAATTTTAAATAAATGAGATTATTTTTTTTCTATTTATGTTGGAGCTGTGTCAATGTTTCCTCAAAATGAAAAAAAAATTGTGATGTGACTGGAACGTCATAGGTCGATGCGTTAACAAACATAATTAACAATTTTTTATCCTCTTTCTCTTGATTATTTATCTCTTTCTTTTATACCCATTATTGTTATTATAATTTTACCTACTTGCAATGCAATCTGTAGAATAGAAAACAATATAAAAAAAAAAATCAAGAAGATAACTGACCTCGGTCTGATGCAATTGAATTATTTTTATTTTATCTATTATGCTAGATTTAATAAAAATAATTATTTTTATTTTTTAAATTAAATATATAATTATTTATTTAATTTTTATTATTATTATAATTAGTAATTAATTTTATCAGGATAAATTGTAAAAACAAATGACAATTTGTCTGCTAATTTTTATTATCATCAAGTAAAATTTATTTACTTTTTTTTCATTATCTAAAATATTTATTTATGGATAATTATTTATTTATTTTTTTTAAAAATAATTAATAAGCTTTTATCAAAGTTTATTTAATCCTATAAATAATATATTTTAATTGTAAAAAATTATCACCAATTAATCATGTAAATATAACCTTGTAACAATTTTTTTATTTTTCATTTTGTTTCAGTTATTGACTTGCTCGGTGTATGATGACAAATCAAAATTACAAAAAGTCGTATTAATCAGATTTATGTGTGCAAAAAAAATCACAATCAGCAAATAGCAAGAAAAAAAAAAAAATAAAAAACATTCATTAAAAAAAATTAAAAAGGAATGAAATTAAATTTTCCATAATTAAAAATAAAAAAAAAAACAAAGTAAATTATTAAATATGTTTCGATCAAAAATACGTATTCATACATGTCAAGTAATATTATTGACATCAATGGTATGGTTTTTAGTTGATGTTATTGTATTAATGTTATACTCAGATTGTATTAGTAGCAATGGTTGGGGTTGTACTGATAATAAACAAACAACAAATGAAAATGATAATATTAATTTTGCTGAATTAAAAAATGACATTGAATCATCAACAAAACATGATCGTTATCATTATAAACAATTTGAATTACAATTATGGAGACCAGCAAAAGTAATACGTGAAAGTAAAGATAAACCTGGTGCATTAGGTGCTGCTGTTGAAATACCACCAGAACAAAGTGCTAAACAACAAGAACTATTTAAATTAAATCAATTTAATTTAATGGCTAGTGATATGATTGCATTAAATCGTTCATTAAAAGACGTACGTTTAGATGGTTGTAAATCTAAAAAATATCCAAAATATTTACCAACAACAAGTATTGTTATTGTATTTCATAATGAAGCATGGAGTACATTATTACGTACTGTTTGGTCTGTTATTAATAGATCACCACGTGCTTTACTTAAAGAAGTTATACTTGTTGATGATGCAAGTGACAGAGGTAACCAACATATTGCTATTATATTTTATAACAATTTTATTATTATAAATTACATTCATTTTATAGGTTCATCAGTGAACCTTGAGTGCTTGTTAAAGGCTTGTGTTATTTTTCTTTTTTTTATTCTATTTCTTTGATCTTTTTTCTTCTTCTTCTTCTTCTTCTTCTTCTTCTAACAAGTACATAAGTATCTGAAATTTAAAGCTGCATTATCTAGAGTTATTATAAATTTAAACATAAGTATTTCTTTTGTTGTTGTTTGTAATATATGAGTTGTTTGATGAAACAAGTGTTGGATATTAAATATATATATATATTTATTATTTCAGAACATCTTAAACAAGATCTTGAAGATATTGTTAAAACTTTACCAGTTCCAACTTATGTTTATAGAACAGAAAAACGTTCTGGTCTTATTAGAGCACGTCTACTAGGTGCAAAACATGTAAAAGGTCAAGTTATAACATTTTTAGATGCTCATTGTGAATGTACAGAGGGTTGGCTTGAACCATTATTATCAAGAATTGTTGAAAATAGAAAAACAGTTGTTTGTCCAATTATTGATGTTATTAGTGATGATACCTTTGAATATATAACAGCATCTGACATGACATGGGGTGGTTTCAATTGGAAACTCAATTTTAGATGGTAAATTTTTCTTTTTTTTTTCTATTTTCATTATTAATTTTATTTTGTTAATTTAATAAATAATTTTATTAGGTATCGTGTTGCACAACGAGAAATGGACAGACGTAATAATGATAGAACAGCACCATTAAGAACACCAACAATGGCTGGTGGTTTATTTTCAATCGATAAAGATTATTTTTATGAATTGGGATCGTACGATGAAGGTATGGATATTTGGGGTGGTGAAAATCTCGAGATGAGCTTCAGGGTGAGTTGAAACATTATTAAAAAATTATTTTTAATATGTATATATTAATTTTAAGCATTTATTTTTAAATTGTAATTTTATTATTAATTTATCAGCAAAAAGAAAAACTAAATTTAGTTTAAATTATCCTATTTTTTTTTTTGTGATTTCTTTTAGGAAATTGTAAATATTAATTTATTATTTTTTAGATTTGTTTATTGATAATTTTACAATGATATTTTGTTTTTTTAAAAAATGTAAATAACGGTCAGTTTGTAATTGCAAAAGTCAGGTATAACGGTTGTACTTTATGCAAAGAAAAACTGTCAAATAATATGTTTATTGGAGCAGGGATGATTTAAAATTAAACACCGAGTCAATATTTATTTAGCAAGTCATGCTAAACTATCAAAAGTACAAATGTTTTTTTATATTTTTATAATATAACGTGACTTTAAATATTTTTCTTGGCAAACTTTAATAATTTTTTTTAACACAAATTTAAATTACAATCAGGTGATATTTATTTGTGATAATCAAATTTATTTTGTCATTTAAAAAATGATGAAATAAAGTAGAATAAATAATTAAAACTTGAAAATATAATTAAATTTTTAAAAGGATTTAATTTTTGGTTAAAAAAATTAAATTATCTTGTTGATTTATTGAAGTTTTTTTTTGATAAATAACATTATTTATTTGACAGTTTTATTGACGTAGTAATTTTATAATTAATTTTATATTTTTATTATTCTTTTTCGTGAAATTGTAAGTTGATTCTAGGTATGGCAGTGTGGTGGTATATTAGAAATTTCTCCTTGTTCACACGTTGGACATGTTTTTCGTGATAAATCTCCATATACATTTCCTGGTGGTGTCAGCAAGATTGTACTTCACAATGCTGCTAGAGTTGCTGAGGTCTGGATGGATGAGTGGAGAGACTTTTACTATGCAATGAATCCAGGTTAGACTTACAAAAAAATTGCACAATGTCTTCAAAAAGAAAAACATTTTAAAAATACAATAATTGTTGTTTGCTCATCGCGCATATATTTTTTATTTTTTATTTTTAAATATCTACAAATTACATATTTAATTGCATTTAAAAAAAAAAAATTTCCACATTCTTTTTAACAATATTAATTTACTTAAAACAATTAAGATAAAAAAAAACGTAATATTTACTTTTAAAATTACCATAATTAATGATAAAAATATTTTTAAAAAATTTCCATTAAAACGGGTATCTGATATTTTGTTTTCAATGTTGATAAAATGATAAATAATCAACAAAAAAATTTATATTAATACAGCTTTAATTTTCAGATTGTAATTTTTGTTTTTTAAATTTTTAATATTAATGTTTTAATGTGTTTATCAGTCAGGCATAATTAATGACTTGAATATTATTGTCGTTTTAACCACTCATCCATCCGACTAACTTGAATTTATAAATTCAATAATTATTTAATTATATTTAATTATTTCAAGGTATAATCAACAGAGACTACTGCTGAACTGATAATATATTTATCTAATTGCTTGTATTTAATCATTAATTAATAATCATTATTAAATTAACAAAAAAAATCATTCGCAAAAAAAGAAATAAAAATTTAGCATTTACATGATATTTTATTTTTGAATAACAATATATTAATTAAAATCTAGTTTGATAATTTTAACCCATTAACTAAATTGAGTTGGTTAGATATGGATGTGTGGTGGGTCATTGGAAATAGCAACTTGCTCTCATGTTGGACATGTTTTTCGTAAATCAACACCGTACACTTTTCCTGGTGGTACGAGTAAAATTGTTAATCACAACAATGCCCGTCTTGCTGAAGTATGGTTGGATCAATGGAAGTACTTCTATTACAACATTAATCCAGGTAGCCACTAACAACCATCAAAATAAAACAAATGCACCATATGAATGCACAAAATTAAAAAACAATTAGTTTAACAGCAACAACAACAACAACAAAAACTGCAATTATTATCATTGATTTTTTTTTTTCTATTGGCATGTTTTCAAATATGGATTGTGCTGGCACGAATTGGCTAAAAACACATTATAATTGGTTGAATATTTTATCAGATACCCGTTTTTATATAATTTATTTTATTGTTAATATTAAATTATATTTTGTTTAGCTTTATTAGCACGCTTTTATATTTTAATTTTATTCACTATTATTATTTATTATTATTGTAACACAAACACCTAATTTTTATAGACAATAATGCGCATCAACAATTTTGTAAGATATTTAAAATGTATTTTATATTTATTTATTTTTTTTTTTTTTTTTTTTGTATTTATTATTTTTTATGTTTTACAGGAGCTCGTAATGTGCCTGTTGGTGATGTATCAAAACGAATTGAATTACGAGAAAATCTTAAATGTAAAAGTTTTAGATGGTATTTGGAAAATATTTATCCTGAATCACCAATGCCACTGGATTATTATTATCTGGGTGATGTTAAAAATATTGAAATGAGAACTTGTTTAGATACAATGGGTAGACGAACAAATGAAAATGTTGGCCTGAGTCATTGTCATGGACTAGGTGGTAATCAAGTGAGTTGTTTATTCGTAATGTCATTCATAGTCTTTATAAATTACAAACTTTTGTTATATAAAAAAAAAATTATTTACAGGTGTTTGCTTACACAAAGAGAAATCAAATTATGTCTGATGACATGTGTCTTGATGCAGCAAGTGCACAAGGCCCAGTTAAAATTGTACGTTGTCATGGAATGAGTGGAAATCAAGCATGGACATATGATAAAGATGTAAGTAACGTCAATAATAAATTAAATGAAATTATAATATTTTTACATCAATAATATGTCAATGTTAAACATACATTTTGAAATTAATTTAAACAAAATATTACAACCTTAAATTATGATTATTAATAGAAGAAAAAAATACATTTTAAAGTAAAATAATATTTTTAATTTGTGGTTTTTTAAATTCTATAATTAAAATAATTTCTTGCCTTTTTTTTAAACAATTGAATTGTAATTTTAAATAACTTTAATTGTCTTGTTTTTTTATGGCTATTATTTTGTTATTAATAATTATTTTAAAGACACTGTATTTAACTGTTAATTTAAATTGTAATTTTACAGACAAGAATGATTAAACATAACAACACTGGTTATTGTTTAACAATACCAAAAACAGGAGATTCATCAATGCCTGTATTGTCACCATGTGATACTCATGCACTTCGACAAAAATGGATAATGCAAAGTAAATTTAAATGGCAAGCAAGCTAATACTTGATTAATCAAGTGTAATATTTCACGCAATAATTGTTAATGTATTTTATCAAATTCTAATACCAAGGCAAGTCCTTGAATAACTTTGAGAGCGTGATAAATTGAGTGTATTTTGTGTGAATGATTTATTTCAACTTGTTGATTAGTTATGATGATTTTTTTTTTCTTCTTCTTCCTGCAAATACTACATTTGGTACATTCCAGGGTAGAGTATGTAATGCCTTCCTTTTTTTTTTTTAAATAGCATTATTGTACATAAAATGACCATAAAAAAAAATAATACCACTTTTATAAATTACATTTATTTCTACAGTATGTAGATTTATACGATAGTCTAAATAAAATATTTGTTTTTTCAAAGATAGATAAAAAAATGCATATCAAATCATTGTTGAATTATTATTAACATAAATTATCTATTTAAAATTCATAATGGAAAAGTGCAATGAGTCAAATAGATATTACATTAAAACATTTCAATAATAATAATTGCTTAATTTTATAAGATTTTTAAATATATAAATTTTTTTAATAATATTTAAATAAATATTGATTTTTAATTATCTATATTCAATTGCATTTTTTTTTTTTNATATATATATAATAATTTACTCCGTCCTCATGTAAAAAAAAAAAGAAAGGAAATTTTATTGACTGAGTTCTTTAATATTTAAATATTGTCTACATAATTATAACAAATGTATGGAGCGAGTGCATTGAATCATTGAAGTTTAAAAATATAGTTTTGTGTTAAGGTGACAGTATTTATTTTTGTACATCATCAAATTGAGTAAACATATTTTGCGTTTTGCAAATTTATTGAAAATATATTATTAACTTGGGGATAATTAAATAAATGCTGCCAAATTGTCAATTATTAAATTGTAAAATCAATGAACAAAAAAAAAATGAACAATAAATTATTATATAAAATTAAATAAAATTATTGTAGATTCACATTGTAAATTTTAATTATTTTTCGTTGATTATTTTAAGATTTTTAACGCCAAGATAATTATATACTAACATTTTTTTAATATAAAAATAGTACAACAATATGGCAGTATTTAATTTAATTTAAAAAAAAATTATGCAAAATAAATAAATAAATAAATATATCTTTCTCTATTGCTAGTATGTAATGTATAATAATGTGAATTAATTTCACAAATTATTCAAGCTTGTGTACAGAGATTTAATATCAAACATTATTACAACAATTTTGTTATAGAAAAATGATAATTAATCTTTTATAAATAAAGTAAAATTTTAAAAATTTATATATTATTTTGTTATATCTTTATTTCTAAACAATAATTTAACAAAATTATGAATTTATTATTTAAACAACACCTCAATATAATTATCCTAAAAGTTTTATAAATAAATTTCAATTATTTTTATTTATTTTTTCCAATTTTATATTTATCCAATTCAAAATAACGCGCCAATTGGCGGCCATTTTATATCTTTCAACCAATCTCAACCCACGTCTACTTTGGTGACTTGGTCAATCTACAAAATGAACAAGACTGACTGCTAACAACTGCTAATCTCTACTGCTTATACAAACCTTGATAAAAAAATGTGCAATAAACCAAAAAAAAACATTGTTAGATTGTAATGTGTATAGTGTATTTGTTTTATGAATTTATAATTTATTGAGACGTAATTACAAATTTAATTGTTAACAATGGTATCAATAATAAAAAATCAACTATTAAAACATCTGTCAAGGTTTGTTTACTACTTTATTATTAAAATATAATTATTATTCATATAATTGACAATTAAATTTTAATAATTTATTTGTTTGTTTTTTTTTTTTAGATTTACTAAAAATCTTTCTGTTGACAAAATAAATATTAGTACACTACGTGGTGAAGGAGAGCTAACAAATTTAGAACTTGATGAATCAGTATTGACTGATTTATTAGAACTTCCAAGTTGGTTAAAAATAACAAGTGCATGGTGTAATAAAGTAACAATACGTGTACAATGGACAAAGCTTAAAAGTGTACCAATATGTTTAAATTTAGATGAAGTTATTGTTGAAGTTGTAACATGTGATGATTTAAGAAATCCATCATCAAATGATGCATCATCATCATCATTACCAGGAACAACAAAATATTCATTTATACATAAAGTTATTGATGGTATAACTGTTAATGTTAATACAGCTGTTGTTACATTTAAAAGTCATACATTTATTGCATCAGTACAAATATCAAGAATAATACTTGAATCAAAATCACCAACTTGGCAACGTGCTGATTTACGAATGACAAAAGTTAAAGATACTGATAGAGGACAATTACTTATATTTAAAGAACTTGAATGGCAAACAGTTAGAATTGAAGCACGTAGTACTGAAGATACTGAATTAACACCATTAAGATTATTAACAAATCAAGCAAGATGTCGTATAACAATTAAAAAACGTTTATCTGATTGTTTTGTTATGGGATCAAGACTTATATTAATATTAGATGATTTATTATGGGTATTAACTGATTCACAATTAAAAGCAGCATTATATTTTGTTGATTCATTAACTGGTCTTATTGAAAAAGCAACATTATTAGAAAGAAAAATTAAAGCAGCTAGAAAAATTGAAGTATTACCAGAATATCAAGCTCAAATATCACAACAAGGACGTGATAAAATTGAATGTTTAACACCAATATCAAAAATATTTATGAGATATGATGTTGTTGAAACTTCATATCATTTTTTTTCACAAAGAATTGATTTACATTTATGTGATGATCCAGGACCTGGTCGTTCATCACATCCTGAATTAACAAATGGTGGAGCATTACAAATATCTTTAGTTAAATTTCAAATTGATTATTATCCGTATCATTTGGCACTTGCTGATAGAAAACATTGGGCAAAATATAAAGAAAATTCAACACCACATGCTGAATGGTTACGTCAATCATATAATTTATTTCGTAATCAATTTATGGATCATATTGATGAATTTAAAATTGCTTCATCTTCAAAACAAAATACTTATCATCAAAGTAATTGAAAAATAAAAATTATTCTTCAAGTATTAATTTTAAATATTTATTTGTATTTATTTACTCTTTTATTTTTCAGGTAATCATGATCAATCACAGTGGTGTGAAAAAAGAAAATCAAGCTATCCACTTCTTGCTGATGGTGGAAAAATCAATGACAATAGTAATGATTTTAAAAATTTAGCTATTGAACAATTGTCAACATTAATGACAACTTGTATTATCATAAGAATACATGATTTTACAATTTACAAAGTAACAACATCAACAAGAAAACCAAAAACAAAAGAATTCATAGCTGGTGATAGAGAAAAATTATGTCTTCCTGAAGATGTTATGATTGTTCATTCTGAATTTACATACTATTACATTCCAGGACAAATATCATTTCCATTACCACCACCAAAATTTTACATACAAGTTAATCCAGTAAAGATAAATTATGATATATACAGTTGTCTTTGGTTAAATTCATTTGTACTTAATTTATATAAATCTTTATTAACAAATAGCACAAATAATAATACAACAAATAGTTTGGCATATTTTGATGTTAAATTAGAAGCCCTATTACCAAGAATAATATTTGAAACACAAATTGATTATCAAAATCAACGTGATAGACCAAAATCAATGCACATACAAACATCACGTGTATCAATAACAAATGTAAGAACATGTGATAAATCATCAAGAGCAAATTTAGCTGAATGTCTTAATGCATTTCAAATGGGACAAATGTTTTATACAACTGAATTTCCAAACACAGCAAATGATTATAATGTTATAACTGAAAAATTAATAAATCATTCATCTGGTACTGATGGTGTACGTGATTGTCCAGATAATGATAATCCATCAACAATGAATGATTTAATATCACAATTAAAAAAAAAACTTTTATGGACAGATTCAAAAGATGTATGGTGTTGTAATTTTGAGCCAGTTTGGGCTGATTTTTATGGTATTCATACTATTGGAATTAATCGACCTTTATGTTTTTTGGATCCATTTCCCATAACATTGTGGTTACATACAGCAACAAATACATCATCAAATAAAGCTGAGGATATTCATGCTATAGCTTATATTAAAAATCTTGTGTCTGTTCAAATTGATCATTATCAATTTTTATTTCTTCTTCGTGAGCTTGAAAAAATATCAGAAATGAGTACATTTTTAATTGTTGATTCAAATAGAATATTAAATACTGAATCTGGTGCTTTTATATTTGGTGGATTATTATCACAAATTGAAGTTACACTTATAATACCATCACAAACAGTAGATAATTTAGAATCAATTGATACATCAAGTATAACTGATGATGCTATTAATAAAAATGATAAACAAAAAACAATTGTTGAACTTGAATTTGAACCAAAACAATTTACATTTGATAAAGTTTTAACACCACAATATGAAGCTTCATCAATGACAAATATTCAGCCAATAGAAGAACCAGTAATAAATTTAAAATGTGAAACACAAAAAGAACCATCAATTGAATTTTTACAAACAAAAATTAATCATTCAAATTCAGATGAATTTGATTTATTAAATAAAAATATAAAAATTAAAAATAAAGCTGATAATACACCAGTAATGACAAATAATTTTAATGCTGGTATTTCATCAATGAAAAAAGGTTTTGCAAATTTTATAACGTCAATTGATTCAGCATTAAATCCATTGCCAGAAGATGGAAGTAGTGATACTGTATCAATGAGAAGTGACCTAAGTTCTGACAGTGAAAATTATGTTGTTGTTACATTTGAAGATGATAATATTGATACAACATTTACAGGTATAAATACAACTGGTATAACACCAGTTGAACAAGCATCTGAAGTCATTGAAGAACTCATTGAAATAAATAATGATAAATCAATTGATTCAAGTTGTAAAAAAAATGATATTTCATCAGCAATTAAATTTGAACTTTTTAAAATTCAAGTTGTACAACAAAGTTTAGGTTTTTCAACGGCAATTAAAGTACAATTAGATAAAATTGATTGTAAAGAATTGTCATCTATACCATGGAATGAAATACAAAAAAAATTTACATCACGTTCAAAAGGTTGGAGTGAAAAACAACAGTCAAATGTTGATTGTAATACATGTGTAAAAATAAGATTAACTCGTGATATAAAAAATGGTGTTCAAATTGAGGATATTAAAAATGCAAAAAAGAAAACAGATGCTAATAGTTTAATGGCACTTTTTGATAATAATTTAAAAGCTAAGATTGATGATGTTAATTTGATAATGTCAATGAGTTCATTGATTGGATTAATTGATCTTGTTGAGGATGAAGTTATACCAGATCCATTACCAATGGAAATATTAATTGAAAATACTAAAATTAAACTTAATGAAGATAGACCATGTACAAATATAACATCACCTGGACCAGTACCAATTAATCTTGATATTTCAAATCTCAATGTATCAAGAAATGAGTCAGGAATATTTCAACTAAATGCAGCTGATAAATTTGATAATTTAAGGAATAATATTGACAAGAATTGTTCGAGTTATGAGACTGAAATTGAATTGATAAATCTAAGAAAATTGACATGTCAATTACAGACAAATAATAATGAGCTAACACGTAGACTTTGTGCATTAGAAAATTTATCAAAAGAAAATAATAAATTAAAACGTAATCAGGATGAATTTGATAATGTTAAATTAAAATTAACTAGTGCACAAAATTTAATTACTGAATTGTTAAAAGAAAAACAAGTTTTACAAGAAACAACAGCTGTTTTACAACAACAATTAAATAAAACAAATGCCAACAGTGGAAGATCATCATGGTCAATGAAAAGATAGCAAACCAGTATTTTAGATTGTTCAAATTGTTGTAGTTGTAAAAAATCATGATATGAATAATCATGTTTTGTTATTTTATATTGATTTATCTACAAGCAATAATTTTAACTTTGATGGTTCCAGTTTATTAAGCTGTTGGTGATTCAATATTTTTTTTTCATCTATGCATTAGTTAAAATACCAGCTGGACATATCATGTTATCAACATTGTTGTTGCGATAAATTGCTGTTGGCATTGATAAGTACAATAATTGCAATATAATAATAACAACAGGTTCTCAGATTTTTTTTTTTTCTTTTCTTTTGTTGATTATTTTAAATATCTTTTAGTAGAAATATATTTTTTTTGCAATCTTTTAATAATTAAATTTTTGATTGTTAATGTTTTTTTAAAAATAACAGACATATATTTCCGTGTTGGATAAAAAAATTACGGAATTGACGATATCAGTTTTGGTAAAAAAAAAAACTTTGAACAATTTTAGAAATAAAAATCAAGAGACCTAAGTGTTTTTTGTAATAATAATACTAATAATTGATGATGAAGGAATATTTATTGTTTATTTGACAATTATTTTTTTGAAATATTGTTGGTAAAATTGTAAGCAAAATGAGAAAAAATACGGCACATACATTTTGACAAGAAAAATCAAGTTTAAATATTATTTAGATCTTTTAAAATTGCCGTTTTTTTTTTTTTATAAACATGATTGTTTTCTTTGTAAAAATCATGAATAATAAATAAATATAATAATTATTTCAAGGGATAGTGTTAACAATCATATAGGATAGATTTTTCTAGTAATAATTTGACTGCTAATATATATTTTAATTATCTAAAAGTTATATCAATAATAGCTGATATATATTTTTGTATTTAAAAAATAATATAAAATATTATAAAAAATATTTAAAGTCTTTTTAATAATAAATTAATAATATAAACAAAAAAAACAATTAGTATACGATTTAAAAAAAAAAAACTGTTGATTTAATTTTCATCATAAATTTATTGTAATATAACTTATAAATATTTAAAAATTAAAATCTTTATAAAATAATTTTCATATTTTTAAGAAAGATACAAGATTTATTAGTTTCATTTTTTAAATATGAAAATTTTTTCATTAGAAACACTGAAATATTTTGAATATACTTTCTCCAATTAGTTAATTTTAATGATTATTTAAATATTTAAAAACAAATGAGTTTTTTAATTTTGTTTATTTTTATGTATTTCTTTTAAAAACCTCATTAATTTTTGTGTGTTTGAACTGATTTAATGTGCCAGTTGCAAATGACATTCGAAATTATATTACACATATTAAAAGCATTTGAAAAATTGGATTTGTTTAGACATCTGTTGTGAAAATATTCCGAAAAATTGGTTCATTCACGGTTAAATACTTGAATAAATTATTTCTAAATTTTATCAAATGTTTTTATTAGAAGGAAAAAAAAATTGTAGAATGATTTCTCTGAAATTTGTGGATTTTTATCAGACTTTAATCAATGATTAATTATTAATTATCTAAATACCAACTTTCCAAAATTTTCAAAGTTTTATGTCTACTTACAAAGCCCACTAAATTTTGTAAAAATTTATTCTAATATATGCACCTAACACGGTTTTATTAATTTTTATTTGAAAAAAATTATAAGTGTAATTTATTATTTTTTTTTTTTGATGAATGTATGTGCAGAGAAATATTTCTACGGAGAATACTTTATCGAAAAAATAAAATTACAAGAGTGCTGAAAATACGGTTGTTTAATATTGATTAACATATTTTATTAACAATTATTATTAATAATTTTTATATTTATCTGAGAACCTTGCGATTAGAAAAAAAATTTGTTAAAATAAAATTTGAAGATATTATTCTTTTGATGAATTTCTTGTAAAAAATAACACTTACGTCCTTTTAAATTTAGTGCAACAATATTATAAAGTCGCGTGTTACTTTAATTGTACATGTATAATAATTAATTAATTAATTAATAATACTGTGTTTGTTGAAACTTGAAATATACATTTTTTTCATTCAAAAATTATGTGTTTGTTAAATTTTATTTGCCAAATTTTTTGTTTTATTTCTATGAAAGTAATAATAACAATGCTTGCTTGGAAAAAAAAATATTAAAAGAAAAAAAAAACACTTACAAATAAAATAAATAACAATTAAATTTTAACAGTTGTACAATTATTATTTTCATAAATTTTTTAACAACAAATTAATTAGATTCACATTCAGATGTTTTCGTTCATGCGCTTTTGTGTTGTGTTGTGTTTTTTTTTTTGACAGCTACAACAACACAACAACAGGGTATTTAAAAATGGCCGACAGCTGTCAAAATAGAGCGGTAAAATTTAAAAAATAATATTTAATTTTAGTAAATTTAAAAAAAATTAATAAAAAATGTTGTTGATTATCACCAAGTTGGAGATACGCAGCTGGAAATAGCCCTGAGCTACCAGATTGATTGTACCCTTCACACCAACCATCACCAACATTATCACGTGATACAGTTAGAATTTCACCAGCAGTTATTGACAATTCAGCTGTTCCTGGTTTACCGGAAAAATCATAAACAGCTGTTACCTATTAAAAAACACAGCATAATTAATAATCATTTAATTTTAAATGTTTTATTTTCAATATTACCTGTTGTCTTTCCATTTTCTTTTTTTTTCTTTTCAATTTATCGACGTAGCAGCAATGACATTCAAAATAAAATACTATGACGATTATTTGATATAATAATAATAATAAATTATAATGATATGAGTCAACTATTTTGTGGCTTCTGTTTTAAATATTATCATCAATATTTTTTAAATATCAATTGATATTTTTTGCATATCATTTCTTCTGTTCTAATGATAATTCATGTAAATAAATTAATTAAATATTTTGATGATTAATTAGTGTATTTTAATTGATGTAATTTTAATAAATAAATATATTTTAATTATATTGTATCATGTGAATACTTACATTGAGTAGTTTTATTATTATTTAGTACCTGTCACTTATTTAGAGTAAATAGCTTGAGTGTTTTTTTATTTTTTTCTATTTAATGTTTATAATAAAAACATTTGTTTAAAATCATTCTATTGATGCTATAGATGAACTTGTATCTTTTTTAATGAACCTGGTGGAAATATTTCTCCGGAATTGCTCCGGCTTATTTCGAATTGCTCCGGATTATTCCGGAATTGGCTCACTTTGAAAAGTTACGGAGTAATCCGGAAAATTACGGAATTATCTGGAGCTGTCCGGAATTTTAATGGGCCAATTCCGGAGCGATACGGAGCTTTCCGGAATTTTACGGAGTGATTCCAGAATTTTACGGAGTATTTCCGGAATTTTACGGAGAAATTATTTCCACCAGGGCAGGAACTTTAAAGATTGAAAATTACAAAAACCATTGTATTGGAAAAAGTAATTTATTATATTATTCTAAATTATTAGGACCTAGGTAAATTCAGATTCGTGGCATCCCATGGTTACCCCCTGGGCCATTGTTTTCCGACCGTCTATATACATTTGGATGCGTGTCTGATCACATCTGGTAAATCTGAATTTACCGTTTCCCGTTATTACATGGCACCATGATTATTTTTATTTATTATTATGAAATGTCAATCAATAATTAGTGTTTAATTTATTATCAATAGAAATTAACATTTTTTTATATTTTTTACTTTTTTTTATTACACAAGTTTACATTCGCTCATTTTAATAATAATGGTTACTTTTAGCTGCATTGCAAAGTTTTTTTTTTTTTTTTTCCTTTTTATACCAAAATGAATTCAATAATAATAGGCAAAATAAAAATAAAAAAAATGAAAATCAATATTTAAAAAAAAAAAAAATAGAAAATGAATTAATTGAATCAATAAACAGAATATTATCTTCATTTATTGATTCATCAAAAGAAAACTTGCGTAAGAATTAAATCTTAATTATCATTGGTTCCAATAACACCAAATTCATCATTTCTCGAGATATTTTGCATTTATTTGTGACTAATTACTTTTTATCACTGGTTGAATTAAATTAAATTTTTTTTATGACTTAGTTTTTTTTTTTTATTGATTATTGATACGCTGATTAGCGATTAGCAAAAAAAAAAATATATATAAAAAAAAACAAAAAAAAA
>MKYW01000016.1:547463-558296 GCA_015776835.1 Aphidius ervi | reverse complement strand
AAAAAAAAAAAAAAATGTAAACGTGATTCGACTTTATAATCTTCAAAGTTGTTTCAAGTTAAAGTTGTTTCTCTCTTATTATTGTAACAATGTAACGGATTGTGTGTGTGTGTGTGTGTGTGTGTGTGTGTTTAGTTCATTGGAGAAAAAGATAAAAATTGCCCTGGTGGAAATAATTTCTCCGTAAAATTCCGGAAAAACTCCGTAAAATTCCGAAGATACTCCGTAAAATTCCGGAAAGCTCCGTACCGCTCCGGAATTGGCCCATTAAAATTCCGGACAGCTCCGGATTATTCCGTAATTTTCCGGATTACTCCGTAATTTTTCGAAGTTAGCCAATTCCGGAATAATCCGGAGCAATTCGGAATAAGCCGGAGCAATTCCGGAGAAATATTTCCACCAGGGTGTTCATTTATATTGGTATAAAAAACAAAGAAATATTAAAATATTTCTAAATCTATAATAATTTTAGTATTAAACTTTTTTGTTATAATTAACCTTTGATTGATTTTTCTTGTATGAATTTATTTTCATAGCCATATTCTCCCAACAGATCAAGGTGTTCAATTTTATGAAGATTTTGAATGGCTTCAATTGCATTATCAGTCATGTTCGCTCCACCAATGGTTAATTTTTGCAAGTTTTTAGAATTTACAACCAATTTCTTAACAAATTTATCATCTACGTTGCAATTTAATGATATAAATTTTCGATATTATTAATTGTGTTTATTCTATTTAAGTTCACTTCCGATAGAACATGTTCTATTGTATTTTGAAATAAATTCAGATCTTGTGAATCTAATTGGAAATATGGAATTAAAAAAAATCCATTTAATTGCAATTTCCAATTAGATTCACAAGATCTGAATTTATTTCAAAATACAATATTTCCCGTAGTACTACCATCTATTATTTAAAAAAAAAAAACTATTATGATAATAATAATCAAAATAAAAAAATTAAATTAAAACAGAATGAAAAAGAAAAAAGAAAAACCGTAAAAGAAAAAATAAAAATAAAATTCCTAAATTTTGCCTGAAAAGAAGGCAAAAGAAGGTAAAAAATATATATATTTCAGGCATCAGTAGAAAAGGAAAAAAAAAACCATATCTCCCAATAAAAGTAAGATAAAAAAAAAAAAAAATATCAAATATCAATTTACTTTACTCATTAACAATTAATTAAAAAATGTGCTTCAATAAATTAAATAAAAAAAAGGGAAAAAAATAAAATTCCAAGCATTGCGTTAATACACGTGACTTGAAAACGTGCCTCAAATGTTCACGTTGAACGCACCATCAATAATCCCCATCACAACTCTTTTCGTGCTCACATTTAAACCACCTCCCAGTTTTATACACAACCCTCATTTTGTCAATCCGTTTGGCTCAGTTTACCGACAGATTCTGTACTTACTAAACGTACTCAATTTATAGCTAATTTAATTATCAATTTTTATTAATTTTATTTCATTTCAAAGTACAAGTTTTTTTTTTTTCTATTCATTTTTAATGAGATTTATATTGAGATTAATGAAATTTTAATCAAATAACATGAGGTATTTTGATTATAAACAATTTAATTATTTTTATCTCATATGTATTATTAATAATTAAAGAAACTTTGTAATTAATTACATCAGCATGTCGGTCCTAAGAAGTAGTGGTCGTGGTGGATCATTACATGATAAAATAAAAACATGTAAAAACGTTAATTTCCGACACGTGTGCCATTTTTTTTGAACATTTTGATATATTTTTTTTTGTCATTCAATTAAAAATAAAATTGTTATCGTGGGACAAAAATTCGAGGTGCAAACTTGTCAGAATTTTGTCACTAGAAGTTAAAGGCCCTGCCCTTAAAAGCGTTTGTAAAATTGAATTCGTTTAGACATCTGTTGTGAAAATATTCCGAAAAATTGGTTCATTCAAAGTTAAATACTTGAATAAATTATTTCTAAATTTTATCAAATGTTTTTATTAGAAGAAAAAAAATTTTAGAATGATTTCTCTGAAATTTATGATGTGGATTTTTATCAGACCTTAATCAATGATTAATTATTAATTATTTAAATACCAACTTTCCAAAATTTTCAAAGTTTTATGTCTACTTAATAAAGCCCACTAAATTTTGTAAGAAATTATTCTAATATATGCACCTAACACGATTTTATTAATTTTTATTTGAAAAAAATTATACGTGTAATTAATTTATATTTTTTTGATGAATGTATGTGCAGAGAAATATTTCTATCAATAATACTTTATCGAAAAAATTAAAATACAAGTGTGCTGGAAATACGGCTGTTTGATATTGAACATATTTGATTAACAATTAATAATAATTTTTATATTTATCTGAGAACCTTGCAAATAGAAAGAAAATTCATTTGTTTAAATAAAATTTGAAGATATTATTGTTTTGATGAATTTCTTGAAAAAAAAAAAAAACACTTACGTCCTTTTAAATTTAGTGCAACAATTTGTGCAACATCACGTGTTACTTCAATTGTACATGTGCAAATAGTAATTAATTAATTAATTAATGATACTGTGTTTGTTGAAACTTGAAATATACATTTTTTTCATTCAAAAATCATATGTTTGTTAAACTTTATTTGCCAAATTTTTTGTTTTATTTCTTTGATAGTAATAATAACAATACTCCTTTAGAAAAAAAAAACCACCTATAAATAAAATAAAGAACAATTAAATTTAACAATTTTACAATTATTATTTTTATAAATTTGTTAACAATATAAATTAATTAATTTCACCTGTCTTTAACCTAAAAAACAAAACAAATAAATTTTATATAAATCAATTTAATTTTAAAACAAATAGACATATTAAATTGCCTTATTGTTTATAATTATTTTCATTATAATAAATGACAATTAATTGTTAAATTGACAATATAAAATATTGACAATGGCTGACATTAAAAAGACAATAAATTATTTGTGTCAATGCATTAAATTATGTACTGGACACAAAATAAAACCTGAATATTTTCAATCTTTCAATCAAAATAAATCTTCACCTGAAGCTGTAAGTTCAATAACAATATTAATAATTAATTTTGCAATATTTTTTAATATTAATTTTATTTATAGCTTCATTGTTTTTGGTCAGTACTTAATACTTTAAGTCATTTTGCTGTTAAAAATATTCAACCAACTGTTGAATTTCCAAACTACGGTTTGTAATAAATAAAATTTAATTTATTAAATTATTTATCTATATAAATGTTAATCAAGTTTTTTATATTTAAAAATATATTATCTTATTTTTTTAGACATTGTTGAAACGACAAAATTACATTTTGGATTTTTGCAATATTCAGGAATATATTTTTATGGCTTACAAAAAAATGATGAAAATATATGTGAACTGGTGTTGGCATTGACCTGGTTAATTGCCAAGCAAAATATTTTAGAAACAATTGTAAGATCAAAAATTATTGACAGTATACTTAGTGGAAATATTCATCAGAATGTTGACAATTCTAAATCTGTAAGTTGTCCAACAATTAACTATATTAAAATAATTAATTAACCGACATAAAATAATTACAGAAAAATGATGGAATAAAAAAGAAACTTGATTTTTTATCACAAATTAATGCAGTAATGCATAAATCCATGTTAATAAGTTATAATCTCAAAGGATTGACTAAAATAATTGAAGATAAAATCAAAACAACAGCTAAAATTCATACAGCTAGTTCAAATTGTTGTGGAATTTTACATCTTGATCCACTAGAAGCTGCAATTATCAAAAGATACAATTCTAATAATAAAAATTACACAAAAATCGATGAAGAAATAATGAATGATTTAAACAAAATAAAATCTATACTCAACGTTTATTTCAAATTTTCTAAAAATGATAATATTTTTTTTCATTGGATTGTAAGTATAGCTTTAATGAATTAATATTATTTCATTAAATAAAATAATAATTATAATTTCAGACAACAGTTATGGAAGAATTGGAAATTAAAAAAACTGAAATTTCGAAAGATACTATTGATCAATTATCGACATTTATTTGTATCTTACGAAATTTAGTTAAAAAAAAAATATATTCATTTAAAAAAAATGACAATAATGATATAAAAATTAACGAAATATCAGTTACATCAAAATTACAACGTGAAAATAATACAAATAATAATAACTTAAATAATAAAGTTAATGAAAAGTTAAAAAACGAAGAGAAAAATATTGCTATTAAGATGGAAATAATTTCTAATGAATTGGCAATTATGTTGAAATCAATACCAAATTGTTTACAAGTATAATTTTTAATTAAACATTTTTATTAAATTATCTATTTACAATAGAGTCATTGCCTGATCACTGGATAAAAGTATTTTTTTTTTTTTTTTAATATTGATATAGTATTTTCAACTTAATATATATTTATTTTATTTTTTTCGTTCTACTAAAAATACAAACGACTTTTTAGGCCACTAACTACTTGTCACATATTTTTTATTTATTTATTTTTCCATCCGTTATAATTTATTATATGTACAAAATCATCGCCATCATTTTTCTTTTTTAACTCACTCATTTTAAAAATGTTTTTAATGTTTTATAACTGACAGGAAACAATGTAAAATATTTATTATAATATTTTCTAAATAATACAACAACTAATTCTACTGTAACAAAGATTTTCATTTACTTTTTTTACATACTCGTTGGAAGTGTAGGTGTACAATCCACATCTACATAGATATCATCCGGATTATCACAGTCTGTGTATTTACAACTTAATTATTATTAAGATTAATAATTTTTTATTTAAACGCTATCGTAATCGAGATCGACGTCCAGCATTTTTCATCGATTTGATAGTTTTTTTTTAATAATCAAAAAAACAATCAATTAAAATCGATAACCAATATAAATTACACGATTTTTTTATCTCATTTAAAATTAATTAAGAATAAAACAGAAAAAGATAGATGATAATAATTAGGCTTTTGTCAAATATAAAAATTGACCATTTAATCAAACAAAAAACTGTTAATTTTTCCATCAAATTAAGCTAGAAAAAACATCTTTTCTTTTGTTGGCAAAAAAAAAAAAACAAAAAAGTAAATATATATTTATTTGTTTATATAACTTTGCAGTCGATAATACTAATTCTATTTTAAAAATAATAATAATTATGATACAATACGGACGTATGAAAGTTTGATTATAATATTTAAAATAAAAAATATAAATTTTATCGTGCAAAACCAAGAAAATCAGTAAGTCTATCATTCCAATCATGAAGCCAATGTGATGGTCCATGTGTTGCTTGTCTTTGTTTACAAGGATTAATATCATTATCATTTGGCATATATTCTTCACCACGTATACAAAAATAACTTTTAATTGGACTACGACACATTGGACAACGATCTAATTTACCAAAACAAGATGCACAAATACAAGTATGACGACATGGTAATAATGCACGTGATAATGGAAAATATTGACAAACAACACACAATTGTTCACCAGCTGAATTCCATAATGATCCTTCATTATCACTAGCACCAGATGCAACAAGTGCATCACGTGTATTACCATTACTATTATTACATGGTTCAGCCAATGCTAATGCTGGCCCAATACCAGATGAAACATCACCCTCATCATAACTTGTTGAATTACCAGTTGCCAGGTACAATTGCTGTTTTAACAAAAAAAAAAAAAAAACACAAAATTAATATTAACATAAAAATTAAATGAGGACATGACCATCAGGTTAATTTCATCACAAGTATCACCATCAAGGTCAAATCCTTTTATATTTAAAAACAAGTTTATATATATTTTTCTTATTATTATATTTATTTAGGTCAACACAGAAACAACTTGCCTTCAAGCAGGACAACTGGCCATTGGCCTGTTTGAGATATTGAGCAAGAATCGAGGTTGGAAGTGTACAAACACTGTCTTTAATGTGTACGACATTCACCAACGCAACCTATTTAAATGAAAAAAAAATTAATATTATTATTAAAAATATATATTATTAAATGTTATTAAATGTTTTTTATATAAATTACAGTTTCATCTGGATGTGGATCTCTGTTGTCTTTTCTTGTTAAAAATATAACAAGTGGATAACAAAGTCGTGGTGGTGTACCAAGTTCTAATTCTGGTGCTGGTAATGATAGTCTAAGTGTTTCTTCACCATGTGGTTGTCTACTAAAAAAAAAAAAAAACATTATAATTAAATATTAAAATCTATTATTTGTAGGATTTAATTGGTAATTATTATTTGAAAAAAATAATATACATTTGTGGTGGTGTTAAATATTGTGCATGTCCTTGAAGTAGTGTACCATTTAATGATGCATCCCTCATTGAATTCCATGGTTTCCAAAGTGCCAAATGAAGTTCACGTATGCTTACACCCCAAATTGCCTGAAGGGAATATTCAACTTGGCTTGAAACTTCACACTCAACTTCTGTAAAATTATTTAAATTGATTTTTTTTATTATTAAATATATAACGGTTTTATTATCAGAGATTCAGAGTACCGTTTATTTATATTTTTTTTTTATAATAATCATGATAATTATTGCAATGATTTGTATTATTATATGGTAAATTAATTTTGCAAGAAAAATATATTTAAAAAAAAAAAAAAAAACACACCGNGTGACCAAAAAAAAAAAAGGAAACAGGACATCGAACTTTGTTTTATATCAAGATTGAATTTTAAAATTTTATTTCTATCTTAAATATTAAAATTTCGAATGAATTTAAAATTTAATAGAAATATTATTTAATTAACATTAATGATATTAAATTTTTTTATATTATGGATAATATATTGTTCAATGGATCATCAAAAAGGATAATATTATTATTTTGTTGCAAAAGTGAAAGTTATAACAAGCCGGACCAACATCGACCAAGATGCCTAGAAATACTCTGCTATTTTATACAATCTTGTTGTTGCAATACATCCCATTAACCAGGTCATTCATATTATTGAAAAAAATAATAATAATAATATTAATTATTATTATTAAATTTCGTCAACATTTACCAACTATTTTAATCATAAAAAATTTGCAAATATATATGAAAAAAAAAAAAAAAAAAAAAAAGATACATGACCTTCATATAATGTTATAAAAATTACCTTTCAAATATTACGTATGTGATATTTTTAAATTAATTTAAAATAATTATAAATATGTATATTATTTAAATAATAATAATATTTACAAAAAAGTTTTGTTGTAATAATAAATTTATGACGTTAATTTGATTTTTAAAGTTTAACTTTTGATTAAATGATTTTGTAAATTTATAAGATTTGATCTATTTTTTATTTTAAATTTGAGATTAAATTTATTGAGTAATTTTTTTACTCAAAAATAAAACACAGGATCAATGGAAAAACTAAACAAATAAGGTCTTTTTTTGTAATATATATAAACTGTGTGATTATTTTGTTGCTCGATTATCAAATCTATATTGCGTCATTTAGCAACGTGCTGTTGGGTATTTTCTATTTATCTGTCTTGAGATTGTCAGTCAGTCTGTTTGATTACGCCAACTTTTAGAAGCCACATTTATTATTACTAGTATTAAAGTTGACTGTCTTGATAAGGAAAATTTGGGCTTGAAAAAATAGATGAAAATAAAAAAATTATCATAGAAAAATTTAGACATTTTATTAGATTTTAAAAATGCCTAGGAAGTTAATTGTTTGCATAGGCTTGTCTTGGATGAGCTGGAGGTATAAGCAATGAGTAATTTTCCAAATTTATGTAGAAACAATTTACTTTGCGCACTGTCCAAATCCCTGTATTTAATTTAACAACTAAATTAAAATAACCTTAACTTTTAACAACCATTGAAGACACGCCGTCATTTAGTATGATTCATTTTTTGCAGATACATATTTACGAAATATAATTAATATATAAAAATAAAAAAAAAAACGGCCTCGCCAGGAATTGAACTCAAGGCCTTGAAAGTTTAAAAACCAGAGGTCAAAACAATTTGTCGTTAAAATAACAAGCGTGAGTTCAATTCCAACCAGTATCATAATTTATTTTTTCAATATTTCAATGGGTATTTGAGACTATAATTATTATTTTTGTGTGGTTTATAATATATATATATAAAATAGAAATGTTTTAAATTCAAAAGGGGTGAATGGTGACAATAAGAAAGTTAGATAAATGAATGTATGTGACCTCGGGGTCCAAGGATTTACGCCAAATTGAGCTGTACCATTTTATTTTTTTTCCTCAACAATTTACAATAAATTAAATTTAACTAAAAAAAAAAAAAAACAGCTCAAGTAAATAATAATAGCTATTTTAAATTGTAAAAAATGTATTTGTTTTTTTTGTTTTTTTTTATTGTATTTTTTATATACTTATTGATTGAGAATTTAAGAAATAATTCTAGTTGGATTTTTTATTTTTTATTTTCTTCATCAAGCTGAACACAACTGCATCAACGATGGGGAGACTTGATCAAGGCTATCAACTTGGGTTTAATACTGGCCCCTTAAGGATTTATCGGTCGACTGGGTTCACAAATTTCCATATATTTATTTTTTTTTTTTTGTGCAATATAGCTGCTTTTTTTTTTTATCACATTTTAGTTTTCTTATTTTGCAAATATGTGCAATCTTTATTGATGATAAATATTCTTTTAAAAAACAATAAATATAATTAATTGCTTGTAAATTTTAAATTTATTATTTGTGATAAAGCTGTATAAAATTGATGACAAAAAAATTTCTCTTTACTTGTAATTTACATGGAAAAATTGTAATTTAAATTGATTAATAATTGATATCATTGTGAGCTTATTATTAACTTATAAAATAATTATTTTTAATTGTATAAATAATTATTGAAAAGATGTTAAATTATCGCAAATTATTATCTTCATATTGTTGATTCAACAAACAAGTGAATCGTGACTTATCACAACTTCCCACATGCATAAATATTGTTGTGTATTTTTTTTTTTTTTTTTATATTTTATATTTTACATAACAACACATCTAAATAATACTCAAGAAAGTTTTATTATGACAACTTATAATAATATTTCATAAAGAAACATAAAGAAAAACGACTCGAAATATGTTGCATAAAAATTTATATAAATTTTCATAAATTTAAAATTGAAACTTTTTCTATTTTACTGGAAAATATTGTCATCCAAACTTGACAATGTAATAAAACTAAAAAATTTATACTAAATTTTCTATCTAGTATAATAATTAAAATAAAAAACAATTAATATTAATTTAATAAAAAAAATTGAAAGGATATTTATTAAATATTTTTTCCGGAATAGAGATGTAATATTTTACTTGTTATTCACAAATTAATTGATAAGCACGTGCTTATATTAATGACACAAGGAAAAAATTATTATCCGGAATATAATTAATATGCAAGGAAAATTAATTTTTTATTCAATTGTTTAAATAAAAATTATTGAATTTATAAAATAATTATACTTTAACTAGTATTTAAATGACTCTTTCAATGACAATTTATATTTTTCGTTAGAAATTTTTTAAAGACAATCGAAATGTGTAGCAACACGAATTTCGATTCATCTTGGAGAATTTTTTTTCTTGTATAAATATTTTTAAATAAGTCAATTATAAATACAAGAAATATTTTAAATAAAAAATTTAAATGATATTAAATTTAGAGTAAAATAACAAGACACATTTTATTTGAAACAATTTTAGCTAAATTTTTTTCAACACAGCTGTGTAATTATAAAAATTATTTAATTTCTAAAATTTCAACATTTAAGATAATTTATTTAATTACACAGAAATGTTGTTCTATGTATATTTACTATTTTTTTTTTTGGATTAATAATAAGTAAATTAATTAGTTCAAAGTCTATTCATTAAGCTGATAATTTTCAAGCCTGGGGAGATTATTTAAAGTGGTTACAGGGCCAACAAAAGGTACATGGTTAATTGTGGTGTCGATTTTTTAAATTTATATTAAACCACAAACTAAAATCAAAGCCAAAGATAATATTATTATCAATTTTCACAACAAATATCTCCTCAAAATTCACAATATGACAAGAATAATTTTAGCATTTAAAAACGAATGACTCCGATATTTCTTTTTCTATTGATTTTAAAAGAAAATTGTTATTAAATTAAACTAGAAAAAAAAATTAAATCCAAGTCAGTTAAATATAAAATGGCTTATGAAAAATAAAAATAATAAATTTTTCTAAATTTTACATGTTTTCTATTCATTTTAATCATGAAATGATGTAAATTTTTTTGGTACACGGTGAGTCTCATCAATAGCATCAAAAATAAAATAAAAAAAATTAATATAAAAGCTAATTATTTATTAATAATAATAATAAATTGTTGTAAAACTTACCGGCATATGTGCTTTTAGAACTTTCATGAAGTTTAAATGTAAAAGGAATGTGAACCTTCATCATCTTCATTTGTGGTATTCTTGGTGAATGTGGCATGGCACCAGCATTACCACCAAACATAAAATCATCACCGTGAACACGAAGTACCATATTCCTTTAAACATAAAAAAAAAAACATACAAATTAACAAATCAATAAACTCATTGTTATTTAATATTAATATTATTTATTTTTTTCATGGTCAATGTATATTATTTGATATTTTTATTACAAGTATTTTGTAACTTTTGGTAATCAAGTATTACACAATAATTAGTGTATAGAGAATGTCTTTTTTTTTTTTTTTCTTTCAGTCTATGTATATTTAATTTAATTTACTATGTTACATTGTATAATAGTCATTT
>MKYW01000016.1:521293-547420 GCA_015776835.1 Aphidius ervi | reverse complement strand
AAAAAAAAAAAAAATAATCTCAACAAAAAAAAAAAATTAAAATAAATTAAAATTTTTTGATAATTTTAATTCAAACATCAATAAAATTTACCTAAAAATAATGCTAAAAAATGGTAAATTTTATTATTAAATTTGGAGATGAATAAATTATTTAAAAAAAAGAAAAAGGTGTAAAACTTTACCAATGATATTCCACCTTGAAACAAGGTTACACACATACATTTATATATTTGTGTATATTTTAAATTGACATTGTATAGACTGCGCCACAAAAAAATAAATAATAAATAATAAAAATAAATTAATTATATTGTAAATTTGTTAAATTAACTTACCGAAATACAATTAAAAAAACAGCAAATAAACATATTACTAGAAACACTGCAGATACAGCTAATATATTTGATAACTCAACAACTGAAATCAGCATTGCCGTCATTTTTTCACAATTTTTTTTGAAATAATATTATTATTATTATTTACACAAAATAGCACAATTAAATAATAATAAAAATGTTTTTTTAAAAATTTATTATATTAATCACAATAATTAATAACAATAATTAAAATATTATTTTGTTTTTTTTTTTTTTACTTTGATTTTTTTTTATTTATTTTTTTAAATATTATTTTCATAAAAAATATTAAATGGAAACCGGATATAAAATTTATAATAAAAAATTATAATCATATTGTTTTTTATAGTATCATTAATACACCACTAATGTTTATATTTTAATTTTATATTTATGGTTTAAAAAAAAAAAAGAAAAAAATACTTGATAATAGAAATGCCTGATAATACTTGATAGAATTATTAATCTCTCCCTTATTTATATAAATAAATAAATTATTTTTTTTTATTATCCAACATCACGTAAACTAATACACTTGTTATACATTTGTCAATAATTTTTTATTTTTATTATACACTTATTGGAAGACTCTATGTATTTTTTTTGTCTTTTTGGAGTAAAAAAAAAAAAAAATGTAAAAATTTGTCTGACGTTTATGAATTGTTAAACGTCAATAAAGCCGGTTTTATTTATTGACAATTGTTTATAAAAATTGTTGAATTTTTTATAAATTATATTAGTATTTTTCATTGATAAATTGTGATGACATAAATCACTAGAATTAACACGACGAATGAGCGAATTTTGCTACGCCGCGTCGCCGCCGCGGTCCACGCATCCAGCTCGTGTTGTTAAATTTTTGACACTAAAATATCAACTGACTGACACATTTGGCTGAGAGATAAAGTGAGACAAAATTATTTTAGATGTATTAATGCATATGCACACATGGAACACACACAATTAACCCTTTTTCTTGGAGAGGGAGAGAAAAATAAAACTAGCGTGCTGATTATTCACCAGAATTTACTAGAAATATAGTGTTTTTTTTTGAGGTAATTGACTTTATCTGTCCTCTGTTGAAAATTAAATTAACTGGAATAACAATAGCTACAAGTAATGACATCTATAGCTTAAAAAAATATTTCTTACTTAGCAACAAAAAAAAAGTAAACAAATAAAAAAAAAAGCCACATGAAAAAAGTGACGATAATTGGAGCAGTATCATTTGTTATTTTGATAATAATTATTAATTTTATTAATCAATTTTATGAAGATAAAAATATGCAAAATAATATTGGTCTAGATTTTGAGGTATTTGGAAGAGTACAAGGTAATTTTTTTGTCATTTAATAACGACAATTTGTTATCATTTTTGAAAGAAATTAATTAATTTTTTGTAATATTTTTTTACAGGTGTATTTTTTCGTAAGGTGAGTTTTTAATTTATAAAATTAGGAAAATTAATTAATTAATTAATGTTAGTCATGTAGACAATGACGTTGCCATCAATATATTTGTCATTGAAATGTAATAATAATTAATTAATTGTTGTTAAAAATTTATTTTAATTAGTATACACAAAAAAAAGCTGAAGAATTATTTATAAAAGGCTGGTGTATGAATACAAAAGAAGGAAGTGTCGTTGGTAGACTTGAAGGTGATAAACAAAAAATTGAAGAAATGTAAATATTTTTGTTATAAACAATTTATAAACAATATATATATTAAATTTTAATAATATTTTTGTAGGAAAGAGTGGCTGAGAGTTACAGGAAGTCCACAGTCATCAATTGATGATGTCAAATTTAAAAATGAACAAATAATTGAAAAAATTAATTATCCCAATTTTGCAATTAAAAAATAAATTCAATTACTTGTACGTAAAAAGGAAAATCCATCAATTATATTTAAAATAACAATTTTTCATTTCTTTTGTTAATATATATTTTCCTCAATAATTTAAATACAATATAAATAAACAATTAAAACAAAGACTAAAAAAAATATTTATTTTTCTTTTTATTTCGTCGTATTTTATTTAGAGAAATAGAAAGAGAAAAAGAGAGATTGTTGCAACCGTCATTGCTTCACAACTTGTAACAGGAAATATTTTTTCATTTCATGTTGAAAAAGCGCACTGTGAGCATCTTATTTATTTACAAAATATAAAAAATTAAATAACTAAATTTACAATATAATAAACTCCAAAAAAAAAAACAAACAAACAAACAAAGTGTCAATTTAAAAAAAAATAAATAATTTATAAATTTAATTTAAAATATTTTTTGATAATATATTGTTGATATTATGAGGTGCTTTAAATTATTTTTTAAACATACATGGCATCCACAACAGGTGAGAATTTTAATGATCAAATAAAAAAAAAAATTCTTTTAAATAAACAATTTTTTATTATTTGTAATATTTTTTTAAAATTATTTTTATATTGTTTATCATTAAATAATTGTTTTTTTTATTTATAGTATGCATTTGTTTATTTAATTATTTATTATTTATAATTTTTTTTTCAATGTAGTTTTTTAAATGTAAATTAAAAACACTGTCGTGGTTGTTGATCGATATCAAATAATTACATCGTTGCGTCACTCGATCACTGTAATCAATACCCAATGAAAAATAATCAAAAAAAATATAATTTTTTCAACAATAATTTAAAGTCAATGAACTCAGTTTTAAAAATAAGTTACTTTCAAAATTTTAAATTTGATATTTCGTTGAAAAAATATACATTGATGAATAATTTTACAAGGTCGTTGGTTTTTTTTATTTTTTTTTTTCAAACAAGTTTTTCAAGACTTATCGCAAAGTGACATAAAAATAAATCACCGTGAATGTAATTGTATGAAATTATTATTTTCCATTTGTTAACTATTAAAAAATAGTGTTATTATTATTTTTTTGTTAAAAAATGTAATTTTTTTAGGACAAAAACAGTTTCAATGATAAAAAAAAAAAAATGTAAAATTTATTGACCCAAATTGTTTTGTTGTGGTGATGACTATTTTTGGTCTGTGACAACAACAGTTTCACTTGAGTTTACTTTCACTCTTGAATAATCAATCGATCTTAAAATCAGCTGGTATTAATATTATCAATAAATATTTAAAATATTTTCAGTAAAAAAATTTTTAAAAAATGTCTAAATTCTTCCGGACGAAATTAAATTATTCAATTTTGTTTTTTTTTTTTTATCTTTAAATGAAATTAATCACACAAGAAAAAGAGTAAATTAATTTTTAATATATGTACATTGATAAAAGATCAGAAGGTTAAATTTGATATCGAAAAAAAAAAATAATTAATATTTGTTTAATGAGATTTAACTAGTCAATCAAGTTGCAGTATTTCGTAACTGAATTTTATAAAAATGATAATTAAATTGTTGATTAATTGTTTACAATGAAATTAAATATTTAATAATTCGAAGAATTTCAAATGGATATTATTGTGGTTAGTCATTTCAACGTTATCATCAACAACAAATATTAAAAAAACCGGATTTGAAAAAAATAAAAAATATGTCCTTGGCGGTTGATTTGACTTTCTTAAAAATTTTTATATTTTTTAAAATTTTGTATTTTAAAAAATTGTATAAATATTTATTTAAAATTGATTTTTTTATTTAAAATATATTTTAAATTATTCAATTTTTTTAATTGATAAATTTATAATTAATTAATTTTTCTATAAATAATTTTTATTTGTCATAGAATTATTAAAAGTCTCTCCTCAATTTTTTCTCTTTAATTTGTTGTCTTGTAAATGAATAATTTGTTGGGACTTGTTTTTAGATAGATAATCCATCAAGTTTTACAACAACACAAAATGAGGAAGTTAATGAAAACGGTACTGAACTTGATGAAGTTAAAGTTGTGAGCATTAATGAACCATCAACATCTAGACAAAATAAAATATCCTGTTCAAACGGTGGATGTCAAAAAACAGTTATGAAAAAAGCTGGAGCTGAAAGCCCGTGGCATTATTATAAAACTATTTTTTTAATATTTTTTATTGTTGCATTAATAGTATGGATAATAGTGTACACTTTACTCTCAAGTTATGATTTATTGTGAAATTATATTATTTCAAGTGAAAAAAAAAAAAACAAACAAAAAAAAACATTTTATAAATTTTTGTGATTTTATTTTTCCTTTTTTTTTTTAAATAGTTTTGTAAATTTTTATTTTTTTTTCTATAACATGTAGATAAATATTCATTTAAAAAGGTATTTATTTTAATAACTTTAAAATTTATTTATTATTTTAATTTTATACCTTTTTTTTTTATTACAGGAAGTACAACATGATGATGAAGGCCAAAGAAACACTTTTTGCATCCATCATAACAAATTAAAATATTAAAATATTATTATTAAATAATTTTATTATGATAATAATTAATTTTTTTTTTTTATTTAAAATGATTTAATAAATTGATGGATAAAATTTGTTTATCCATCTATCCATATAGGATATATTTTTTTCTTCGAAACATTAATAAAATGCTTTTCGAAAATTATACTAATATTTTATTCATTTTCAAATTTCTAATTAATAAATGCCATTTAATTTTGATGTTGTATTTTTAAAATAATTTTATACTTTTTTATTATTTAAATTAATAATTAATAAAGGCTTTTGTAAATGTGTTTTGTTTAATAATAAATATTTGATGGTTCTTGGTAATTTTTACTTCTATTTTAGTAGAAAAAACTAAACAATTTATGTAGTTTTTAAATTATTTTTCATGTTGTTAAAAAGATTAAAGATGCTATTTAGATGCCAAGATACAACATGCTTTTGATGATGAAAATATTTATTAATCTTTTTGTGTCAATGCTGTGTAAATGTATTGTTTACAGCTTCCACATGCTACAATGACCCAAAGAAGAATTAGTAGTTAGTACAGACTGAAGAAAAAAAAATATTTACCAGTTTTAAAAATATTATCATATTGTAAACAAAAATATTATTGTAAATATTATTTATTTACTTTATTTACCAAGGTATGTCTGGGCTCTGGAGCTGTTACAATGAGATGCTTGTGTATCAATTTTATATTTAGCTTAAATATGCTTTGACTCGTTAAAGAACAAACTTGAAGAGAATCTCCTTTTTAATTAATTAAAATCCATTATTATATTTATTAATCATTAAATTATAATCAAGCATATTTTTTGAAGTTTAATTGTCAAAAAAAATATTGCATTCTTTTTGGTACCAATTCCACTAGAATTTTCCGGTGGATACCTACCTTAATTTTTTATATGTATCTTGGTACTTTGATACGGTATGTAATACAATACGTACTGTTCAACACTGTACAATACGACAGACATGTTTATTTACATTTTTTACGATTAAAAAAAAAAATCCTTTTTATAATACGTAATCCTTCAAATTCTGTCCAATTAATAATTACAAATTAAAAAACAAAAAACCTATTGCATGATTAAATGATCATAAATTACATAAAAAATAGTGAACAATCAAAAAATTATTCTGCATATTCATCCAAGTAAATATTTATATATGCATTTTAATAATAATTATTAATTATTAAATAAAAAATGCAATCATAACTAATAAAAAAAGAATAATATAATTGTGCAAAATGATTATCCCATATTCTTATCTTTCAGGTGACTCATGGATTGTTTTTAATTACCCAAGTCATTAATAGGAAGAGGAGAGAAAAACACAAGAAAATCAATCAAAGTGAGACAGCCAATTTAGCACGTGACCGACACCTGTCGCATCTTTATATAAAACAGATGTGTTAAATTACTGATCAGTCATCACAGATACATTGACAACTGTTGTACTAAAAATCTCTATAATAGTCAACAAATAATTGTCTGTAATTGTCATCACAACTGTTAATAAATAATCTACAAAATGGTGACTGGTAGAGCATTACATTTTGTCTTTAAAATTGCTGATCGTGGTTTGACAGCAAAATTTTATCGTGAAATTCTAGGAATGAAGGTTAGTAGATTTGGATCAATAAACGTCAAATTAACATGTTGAAATAATAACAATAATTATTGTAATAATTAGGTTCTTAGACATGAAGAATTTAGTGATGGTTGTGATGCAGCTTGCAATGGGTAAATGAATTTTAATTATATGTTATTTTTGTCGTTATATTAAATATTTAATAACATATTATTTTATTGATCTAGACCTTATGCTAATCGTTGGAGTAAAACAATGATTGGATATGGTCCAGAAGACAGTCATTTTGTCATTGAGCTTACTTACAATTATGGAATTAAAAGCTATGAACTTGGTAATGATTTTCAAGGTATTACTATTCGTTCAAGTGATGTCATTGAACGTGCCAAAAAAAATAATTGGCCAATCAGTTATGACAATGACATTGCTGTTCTTCAAGCACCTGGCGGCTACAAATATTACGTAATAAATCAGCCACAATCTCATGATAAAGGTATATAGCTTTTTTATTATTTTTTATCAAATACAATGTAAGCAAGTGTACATTACATTGTTGATATATATATTTTATTGATAGATCCAGTTGAAAAAGTAACTTTGTCAAGTTCAAATCTTGATAAGAGTATTGCATATTGGAAAGATTTGCTGGCAATGAAAGTTTATAATCAAAATGATAGTAAAGTTGTTCTTGGATATGGTGATAATCAAACAAAACTTGAATTGAAACTCATTGGTAAGATTAATTAAATCAACAAATATTATTATGATGTAATAATTATTGTTGTATTCAACAGGTACTGAAATTAATCATGCTAAGGCTTATGGAAGAATTGCATTTGGTATTCCATATGATGAACAGCCTGCAGTACAAAAAAAAATGAAGGAAACAAACAACAAGATCTTGACTGATTTGATAACACTTGAAACACCAGGAAAAGCTTCAGTCAGGGTCATTATTTTAGCTGATCCAGTGAGTTATTAAAATCATTA
The DNA here is from genome assembly GCA_015776835.1 of Aphidius ervi. Classification (NCBI taxonomy): domain Eukaryota; kingdom Metazoa; phylum Arthropoda; class Insecta; order Hymenoptera; family Braconidae; genus Aphidius; species Aphidius ervi. The sequence goes on along the minus strand of MKYW01000016.1, from coordinate 540,093 downwards.
TAATTGCTGATAAATTTAATAACATCTTGAGTACAACTCGTGCTAATGTTTTCTTTTTTTTTTATTAATAATTAGGATGGCCATGAAATTTGCTTTGTTGATGAAGAAGGCTTTCGTCAATTGTCCGTACCGGATTACCCAAGTGAAGCTATTCTTGATAAAGCCATAAAAAAAGATCCTTCTGTTTAAATTTTTTTAACAGAAAAATATAATTTATTATTATGTTTTTTTAATTTAATTTTTTTTTTTCTTTTATTAAATGGTAAATTTTATTTTTTATGAGAATGAATCTCGATGGTGGTGGTTGATATAATAAATATTTAAGATAAAAAAAAGAAGAAAATTGTGTTTTTATTTAATACTCCATAGGTTAATTTCAAATAAATTTTGAGTCAAGTATTTTCTATGATATTTTACAACTTTAAAAACTTGATATAAGCTACAACGAATTAAAAAATTTATCCAAAGACATATTCAATGGCCTCCAGGATTTTATGTATTTACATTTACAATATAACAAACTGAAAAATCTTGATTCATGTATTTTTAATGATGCAATAAAACTTAAGGAACTTAACATAAGTTCTAACAAACTGACAACTTTATCAAAAGATTTGTCTTGGTCATCTTGAGTATTGTAGCTTAAAAAAATATTTCTTACTTAGCAACAAAAAAAAAGTAAACAAACAAAAAAAAGCTTAAAGCCACATGAAAAAAGTGACGATAATTGGAGCAGGATCATTTGTTATTTTGATAATAATTATAAATTTTATTAATCAATTTTATGAAGATAAAAATATGCAAAATAATATTGGTCTAGATTTTGAGGTATTTGGAAGAGTACAAGGTAATTTTTTCATCAATAATATTATGTCATTTTTTATTCGAAATTTTAGCTAAAATGTAATTCAATGAATTATCAAAAAAACCTGTGACAATATTGTCTAGCTGTTGTGACTTTAACTCTAGAAGATTTTCAAGACCATTGAATGTATTTTTTAAAAAAACTGTGAGATTGTTTTTGCTAATATCAAGTTCCTTGAGTTGTAATAACTTATGAAATATATTATTTGATAAAGTTTTAAGATTGTTTTTACTTATATCAAGTTTTTCAAGTTGTAATAAATTATCAAAAATACCTGGCTCAATATAATTTAGTTTGTTTGAATTTAAATTAAGTTCCTTAAGATTCACAAGATGATTGAATGTATCTGTTGATAAAATTGTCAGATCATTGTTGCTAATATCAAGTTTCTTGAGTTGTAATAAATTATCAAATAAATTACTTGATATAATCGACAATTTATTATGGCTTATATCAAGTTCCTCAAGTTGTATTAAATTGCTGAAAATACCCAAGTCAACATTGTCAAGTTGATTTGATTTTAAATTTAGCACATGAAGATTTACAAGATCATTGAATAAATATTTTGATAAAGTTGCAAGTTTGTTGTTGCTTATATCAAGAACACCAAGTTGATATAAATTATCAAAAGTGCCTGGTTCCAGCTTGTCCAGTTGGTTTGAATTTAAATTAATTTTATAAACACCCTGAAGACAACAAAATATATCTTTTGATAAAACTGCAAGCTTATTGTTGCTAACATCAAGTGTATAAAGTCTTGATAAATTATCAAATAGATTACTTGATAAACTTGTCAATTTATTATTACTTATATCGAGTCTCTCAAGTTGTAATAAATTATCAAAAGTACATGATTCAAGTTCATCTAGTTGGTTTGATTTTAAATTTACTTCACGAAGACCTACAAGATCATTGAATGTATCTTTTGATAAATTTGTTAGTTGGTTATTGCTAATGTCAATTTTATAAGCTTGTAATAAATTATCAAATAAATCATTTGATAAACTTGTCAATTTATTATTACTCATATCAAGTTCTTCAAGTTGTAATAAATCATTAAAAATATCTGCTTCAAGATGATCCAATTGGTTTGATTTTAAACTAAGTTTACGAAGACAAACGAGGCCATTAAATGTGCTGTTCTTTAAACTTGTCAAACAATTATTATTTATAATTAAATGTTGAAGTTGTGATAAATTATTAAAAGTTCCTGGCTCAAGATTTGTCAGTTTGTTAAAACTTAATGTTAAACCAAATAGATTCGCCAGATGATTGAATGTATTCTTTGATAAACTCATGAGTTTAATATTGTTTATATTAAGTATCCTGAGCTTTACCAAATTATCAAAAGTACTTGAATCAAGGCTGTCAATTTGGTTTATATTTAAATACAGATAACGAATATTTCCAAGGCTATTAAATAAATCTTTTGATAAAGCTGTCAGTTTGTTACAACTGATATTAAGTTCCTTGAGTTCAATTGAATCATTAAATATACATGAATCAAGATTTTTCAGTTTGTTATATTGCAAATGTAAATACATAAGATCCTGAAGACCATTGAATATGTCTTTGGATAAATTTTTTAATTCGTTGTAGCTTAGATTGAGTTCTTGAAGTTGTAATAAATCATGAAAAATACTCAACTCTAAATTATCTATTTTGTTATTATGTAAGAGTAGATGACGAAGATTTTCAAGACCATTAAATATGTCTTTTGACAAAGTTGTTAAATTATTATTGCTCATGTCAAGCTTCTTGAGTTTTAACAAACCAGTAAAAATACTTGAATCAAGGCTTTCTAATTTATTTGAATCTAATTTTAGTTCATCTAGATTTTTAAGACTCCAAAATATGTCCTTTGGTAATGTTGTTATATTACTATTGCTGATGTAAAGTTTTCTAAGTCTAAGACCATCAAATAAATCACTTGGAAGTAATGTAAAATTACTTGAAGTATTTATAGGAAATTCAATTTGACTGTTTCCAAAACCGAAGTTATTCAAGAAATTGATAATTCCTGGATAGTAAAATGGTGTGTCTTCATTACAAAAATATTTATTTTGAGATTCAATACTTGAAGATGATACCTTCCTGTCAATTATACGCTCAGATATCAATGTGATATTCATAACTAGAATAGAATCATCTTAAATTAATAAATTAATAAAACGATATTAATAAATTTATATAAAATAAATTTTAAAACTTACTTTTATTCATTGTCTTTTTTCTGAAAAAAAAAAAAATTCAGTACCCAGCTTCCTGCAGATAGTATATACAAAAAGACAATCTGCAATTAATAAAATTGCAATTATTAATTAATGTGTTATTTTTTAATATTTTATATCAAAAATAAATTTTATTGATGAATAAATTTTGTTTTAATTATCTGTATTAAATACATGAAAAATCAGCTTGTGTCTACATGTCACCAGGATGACTCAAAATAATTTTAATTTATATAAAAAGATACAGAGTTTAATTTCTTTTTACGCAGTTAAATATTAAAATAATTTATATGTGATTTTAAAAATGAGTAATAATTAATAAAATATTAAATAATAAAAAAAGCAATTAATATTTTATAAATTTCAACGTGGCCCAAATGAGTAAAATATTGTGTTGACGTGGATTTTATTCTTATCTTAAATGAGTCACACAAAATTACCTAAAAAATAAAACCTCTAATTTTTATATACATCTAAAATGTCTGATGACAAAATTAATTATAGTTATTTAATTTATAAACCAATTTAAATTCTATCTTGTATAAAATATTTATTAAAAATTTACTTACATAAAATTTTGTTGTTTTAGTATTGATGAGTGTTCAACGTATTCAGTTTTAGGCTTTAGAGCCGAACTGCACCGAATGTTTTGGTGACGAAAATACTCGTTGATAAATCACAGTAACCAACCACTTCAGGTGTGTGTTTGTAATGTTTTTTCTATGTTCCACGTAGTCACCAAGATGATTGGTTATTTAAAATTATTTTTATGACAATATGACAACACAAACACAATTATCTCAATTAAAAATACAAACAACATTACAATGATATAAAAATAAAAATATTACCAAATTTATTAATTTTTATTATTCAATAAATATGCTAACGTAATTAATTTTAATATTTATATTTTTAATTTATTTTCATTTTATAATAATTATTATTTTACTAATTGAGTATATTAATATAATTTGTTTAATTTAACAGTATTTTTTAAATTTATTTCAATATGAGAATATGGTGTATTTTATTTTTTTTTTTTAAATTGATTTAAATGTATTGTCTTAACTATAATTATTGTAACAATGACAATAATAGTTAATAATTATTAAATATAAATAATATTAATTTTTTTTTTCAACCAAAATTTATTATAATTTATATTTAATATTTTTAAACAAGTTAGTTAAATAATGTCCCATAATATGACCTAGTTGTTGTGACTTTAAGTCGAGAAGATTTCAAGACCACTGTATGTATCTTCTGATAAATTATTTAAATTATTTAAAATCGTGACAATATAATCAAAATTCCAGCAAGTCCATTCATATATTCAAAATATATTTTTTTATTAAAGTCAATTGAATATTATAAAAACAAAAAAATAATTTTGAGCAAACAATTAGCTACTTCAAACTTCAAAAGAGCGCGAGTTATTGAAAAATAAAATTCTTTTCCAACAATTGATAATATCGTTTTCTCCAATTTATTAATTCTACCAACAAGTACTTTTTTTTTTTTTTGTGATTGCCAATTAATTTATTTATTTATAAAATTCAATAAAATTATTACAAATATTTTGCATTAATAATTTTTTTTTTTTGCATATAATTTATATTTTAATTATAAAAAAAATTTAAATCGTTACAGTCATTTATTGATCAGTTTATTTTATGTATATTATTTACGTTTATTTAAGAATATCAATCAATTTTAAAATCCTCATTTCACTATCTCCATGTAATTCCGTAATTTTCATTCAAGACTGCTGAACTTAAGCCACATGATATCTTAGGAATTCGCAAACTGCAGCACTGAATTCAGTTGCTATGTCAAGTTTATCAGGATCACAGAATGTTGCAAGTAGTTAACCGTAACAAAAATTGCCGCGCGAGACCGTTCGTTACGGTACCATTGTAACAGGATCACATGATCATATTGCGCAAATACGAATTAACTAGATAACATCTTGCAAGCCAAACGAAGCTAATGTTTACTTCCTCACTATTTATAGTTTCTTGTTATGTTGTGATTAACTAAGGTTTAATCAGCTTTACAAGCTAAACTTCTTTTGTCAATATGAATGTCCATGATAATCCTAAGGCAATCTTTTACCATATTTGTATATATGTAAACTTAACAAATACATATAAACTCTGATAAATAAGTTTTTTTTAAAAATCATTATGCTAATAAATACCATTTGGCAATCCGACATTTATTTCTATCAGGCGTAGCTCAGCCTAGCTTATTGTTTGACTTGATGGACTTCCTACTTTACCGATTGACATGACATTAGATGGAGCCAAGGTGAAGAAAAATTTTTGTGGAATAAGCTAGCTGATTGACTTGGTGACTACCTCTTGATCTACTTGCTATCCTGATCATAAAATTCACTAAATGCTAGATGCGTATTTGTTGAATCAACAATTCTAAACTTGAAGTGTTTACATTATGGTACTGCAGCTAATTGTCTATTTAATTCTGCCATTTAAAGCCTCGTAATATTTTCATTGAATTAATAACAGTCTTGAATCAAGTGTACCCTAATCATTTGACAAAATTTGCGCTGAAGAATCTGGCTGAAAGAACCAATCGAAGATCCTCGCTAGATTCTTCAAATAATTTTCCAGCAAAAATTGGTATATAAACAAAAACCAATGCTTTTTTTCGCTGCGTTCCATATAGCTTTTAAATGAAAAATATATAAATTTCTGTCAGGGTGTTATGATATATTATAGCCTGCTTGATTTTACTCCCCGAAAATTTGTCTATCCAACAATCAACGACCTCCAGTTCTCTCCATCAACGAATTTTGCTTGGTGGTCAAAAAAAAAAAAAAAATTAGATGCGTTCACGAGGCTCAATCCGTGTGAAATATTCAACTCTCTCAAGTCTCAACTCTCCTGTTTCGAGATTATGCCCCCTGGGGGCTAGAATGAACTTGTACGTTCGGAGAGCGTGGGAAGCATACCTGCAAACCTTTATCCTCTTTCATCAAGACTTTACTCCTTTAGTTTATATTTTTATTTATTATTTTTTTTTTTGTTTTCATTTTATATATACCTACACTCTTTATTTTCATCGAGACACGAACCTTCAGCGACTTACTTCTTGGTACAGTAATTACGCGCGCATACTGGACATTGTATTTTTCTTAAATCGCTATTATGATGATCTTTCATTTCTATGCTAGCCTTAAGCAATCAATACATATATTAATTTTCAATAAAATTCAATTTTTATTTTTCATTGGAATTTTCTTTATATTATCTGCATTTTCATTTTTCTTCAAGGAGAGCCAAATGATCCTTGACATTTTTTTTTTTAATCATTTCAAAATTCAAACGAAAAAAATGCTATAAAAGAATTTTTTTAAAAATTTTTTATTAATTAATTAACATTAAGTAACTTCTTTAGAATTATCAATAAATTTTTTTTTTAATTATTTATTATTAATTTGTTTAAAAATTAATTTTATAAAAAAATTTTATCATCAAATATTGGTAACTCTTTATGTGTATTTTTTTTTTGACATTTTGATTTTTTTTGATGATGAATATTCAACCTTTGAGCACTTTGTAAATTTTTGCATGATGAATTTCAATTGATAGCTTAATTTTATATTAAAAATGAGGCTGATTTTTATTAGGTTATAGTTGTTCACACAAAGAACTATACATATAAGCTGAACTGACTGAAGGAAGATGCTGCAAGCCTGTAAAATAAGCTCGCGTGACAGATTAATCCTTTGCCTAGGGGAGTGTACAAGTTGCGCCAAGATTCATGCTGAAGAATCGCGAAACAGTACATCAATAATGAAATATATATATATATTTTTTTTTTTATTTGCAATTGCCCTTGGCAGTAATGAAATAAATAGCACCTTCAAAGTGAACGAAACTTGCGCGAATAAAATATACCCCGGGTGCTTCTCAGCTTTATTCACCAAAAGTTGATGTCTTCCCAAACTTTTTGTTGTGTCCAGGGAAAAATTTTGCAATTATGCAATGAAAATAATTATTATAAAAATACATAATAATATATTTTCAAGTAAAATCTCGAAAAGGTAAAGTAATCATAATTATTTGAAAATATTAAAATCAGATTGCAGGTATTTTCATCTTTAAAATACAGTGATTATTTTTGGATAAAAAATAGGTCAGCTAGTTAATTTAAATTAAATAAATACAAACAATTTATTGTATGTAAAATTAACCTGCATTATTTTTATTATAGCCTTCTTTTTTTAGTGGAAATATTTTAATAGACATGCGAATTTATTTGTCATGAAAATATTACTCTAAATTTTCTTTTTTAAACGGTTAATTCCGAAGTAACTTTCAAATTCATAGATAAATATTTTGACCAGGATTTTTGCACGTTTTTAAACAGAATATAAAATCTAATATTGTAAAATTAATTCTACATTTTTTATAATGTTTTAAAAATGTTTATTTAACATTTAAAAAAATTCCTGTAAGATTCAGTTACTTGGCTTTCTTGAAAATCCACTTACTGTAATAAAAAATTATATCACGTCAAATTATTGTTGTTATCTTTCATCAAATACATAAATGTTTATGCTTCATTCAAAAAAACTGCCACTTAAAAATTCTGACAGAGTGTGTGGGTGTCAGCTGATCTGAAGACAAAAAAAAAAAAATAAATAAATTCAGCTGCATGACACGATTGAACTTGTCCAACCCAAATAATTTTATCATCTAGTATAAATTTCGACGTACTACTTTTTAAATTTATTTCTTAATAAATATAACAGAGAATTCTAAAATTGAATTTAATCATAGACAAAAATATAATTTATTTAATAATCGATTATTCTTTTTTTTTTTGTTTTAAAATTGTTTCTAAATATCAGGAAGCCACAGTAGCAATTTTGATTAGATAAAAACAAAAAAAATAAAGTTGAATTTCTAATAATAGATAATTGGAGAGAAATTCGATAGAAAAAAATAATTTAAAAACCACATCAGGTAGTTTGATCCACTTGTATCTTGTATCCTTGAGCGAAAGAAGGATAAAAAAAAAAGACAAAATATCAGTCAGTATCAGTAGCCTAGCCATCAGATATTTGTCTAAAGTGGCTGGGGGTGCGTTTTGCAGTTTAATTTGCTGCTTTTTTTAATCTTCAAGGTAATGGTGATTCAGGTTAAATATAAAAAAAATTTAAAACACAATTTTTTATGATGAAATTCTTGGATATAATTAAAAAAATAAATTTTAAATTAAATTTAATTATTAGTAAAAATATAAACAACTAATTTTTAATAATTTTAGAAAATTTAAAAATAATTTAATATATATCTTTGTTATATGAATAAAATGTTAAATATATTTTTTGTATTTTTAATAATTTTATGTATAATCGCATATGTCAACTGTCAACTGAGACATCTGACCAATGGAAGCTTTTGAGTTTTTTTCGAAACGTCTTATCTGTCTCATCAAAAAAAAAAACAAACGGACGAAAGATGAGATAGAGAATGAAAGCTGCAGCATATTTATTTTTGTAGTTATATATTTATGAAAGTACATTTTAAGGGTAGTCAAGCCAGTGGGCTTTAGTCAGACAGTTGGTTCTGCACTCAAGCCAGGTGAAATTCATTTCACCTGGTAGTTTTCTTTTATCGCGTTTTGTCCTGCGAGAAGTTATAATATCGCACACATTTATATGTGTATATCATAAACACGTACATGGAATTTAAAAAAAAAAAATTTAAACAAAATAAAGACTAGACTCATATAAAGTTAAAAGTATTTTTTAAATATTTTTTTTATTAAATATTATAAATAAAAAAAATATTAATGTAAATGTTTAATAAATTTCTAATGAATAAATAAATTCTGAATCAAAAAGTTATAAAAAAAAATTGAATTTAATATTAATTGTTAATAATTAAAATAATATTGTAAATTAAAAATTTATTTTTCAATTTAATTTGTAATTTGTCTAATTTATTATTAATTTAAAAAGAAAAAAAATTATTCTTAGTTTAAATTATTTTATAAATAAATTATAAATTAACAATAAAAAAAAAAATGAATTTATATTTCTAATTTTCAATTGATAAAAACAATTACAGGTCCTAATTTATCATGACCTTATTTTTGGCAAAAAAAAAAAGCAGTTAATGAATTATATATTTTGAAAGTATTAAAATAACGAATGATGGGTCGGTTGAAGAATAGGCTGATGTTCCACCTGACGTGTCGAGGGACGAACAAGTGTTCACCTCATTCAAATGTAGATCCAGATCATGATAAAAATCTTAATGAATGCGAATTGAGACAGTGAATTGTTAAAAGAACCCACCAATTCACGACAAAATAATTGGAGTTGAACAACTGGCAAGTTGATGTTTAAATAAAAAAAAACAAACATGCTAATATTATACAATGTTTTCAGCTATATTTAGCTACAATTTAATTTACCAGAAAATAAAATTTATTCATAAAAATCTCATCCTAAAATTCTCCATCTCGCTTTGATCATTTGATCAACGTCAAAATAATTTGCTTTTTTTTTAATCAAAAAATTATATACGTTACGTCTTTTAAATTCTGAAGATGTAAAATCAACAAGTGTCATCTGGCAGTCAAGATGATTCTTCATGATTTACAACTGACTATCTATTATAATAAACTACAAAAAGCAAGATAATAAATTTAAAACAAAAAAAAGCCAAGAGATGACTATCAATTGTCAGAAAAATGTTCAATGAATATGCCACATGTTCACCATATAAAATAGTCAAAACGTTTTGTTAAAAACTGTTTTGTTTTTTCATCCATATAGCTTGTCAATATATTAATATTATTTTATATTTATTATTTATTTTTCAATAAATCAATTTGCTCGATATAATGAAACAACGCCAAGACATTTATTTTTCAAAATGAATGGCAAATTGTTTGACACAAATATACGAGACTTTTTAATTTGATAAAAATATATAAAAATAAAAAATAATAATGATATTTTGTTTGTGTAAATCTAAACTGTTGAATGGAATAGTGCAAAAGTACCTTGTTCATGGATCGCAGATGTCAGACGTATGATGTTACACATATACATATTATTTGACATCGCAGATGGCAAAGACTGCCGCGTGATTATTACTAATAAAAAATAAAAAAACAAAACCGGAAGTTTTATAGTCTTTACATCTGTATAGTTTTTTATATACGATATAAAAAAAAATTAAAAAAAAATCAATCAGATGATTATTTGCTTGATCATCTTTCATGTTTCATTACAGCTAAATTTTAAGTTGATTTTTTTTTACTTTTAAAGATTCATTTTTATTTTTAATAAAATGTATACTGGTTGGTTAGAGAGCTAATTGAATTTTTTGTTTTTTTTTTTAATTAGTCTTGTAATATAAAAATATTTGGCTTGAAAAGATGGATATATTTTTGATACTCGTGCCTCTGATGATGTTCAAATATGCACCATATGAAATCGCTAGGGGCCCGAGAAACTATCAATTTTCTCATGCACTTTAAAAAACGGGGTCGAGTTATACATATATACTTTTAAAGTTGGTATTATTTAATGACGTCACGCGATGACAACGAGTTAATAATATAGTTGTGATTTAATGTTACAATTATTATTATCCTATGAATTTTAATGTCTTTTAGAGCATCTGAAAAATTTATTAGCTGTTTTATAAAATAGAAATTTATATTGATACTATAAGGTTAAAATAATAAAAAAATTTCAAAAGCTGTTTTGTTGATTATGATTGTTTTGACTGACATTGAAATTAGTTAATAGACAAAATAAATAATAATAAATTTTTGTACTCAAAGAAGCGTCAAATTTGTGTGACTTTGTAAATTCGTTTTTTTTTTATTTTAAAATATTTTTAAAAGAGCTAAGAAAATTGAATATAAAATTTCAAAAATTTTCGGTTGATTTTAGCATTTTTCTAAATATATTATTTTATTATAAAAATAAATTTAAATACACTTGCAAGCAGGACAATGTTCAGGATAAATTGTTCATAAAAAACTTTGATTATTTCTATTTGAAAAAAAAATTTTTAAATACTTTTTGTATGTAAAATTTATTGATATTCTATAAAATTAAAAAGTATATTTTATAATAATTAATATCAAGTTATAAACAAATAATAATAAACTATTATTTAGTAGAAAAAAACAGAAAAAATCTTTTCAATTTTAAACAATTCTTTTTATTTTTTTAATACAATTTTATAATTTAAAAATTTTTTATTATTTGTTACATGTCTTCAATTAGAATTTTGTAGAAAAAATTATTATATTTTTTCAGTCAAATTTGATACCTATACAAGTATAAAATAAAAATTTTTAAATAAATTTGTATTGAATTATTCTTTATATAATTAAAAAAACAAAAAATACCTGTGTTGATGGACAATTTGAGAGAAGAAATATTAATTCTTTTCCAGAATATATATCATTTGACATTAGTTCAATAGTATCTTTTTTCCCATCTTTAAAAAACATGGATTTTCTAAAAAACAAAATATTTTTGATTTATAATTTATAACTGTATAAAAAACAATATATCTTAGAATTATTTTTTCTTAAATTACTTACTTTTTTTCAATATTTTTTGATATCCAATAATATGTGTCATTATGAGCTGCAAGATGACGAGCATCATTTAAATTTTTATCTATTTTAATGATCTTCCGAGGACCATAAATATTGACACAATCTAAAAAATTAAAATTAATAAATTTACAAGTTAATATTAGATAATAATATTTACAAAAAATATATACGTACAGAGAATTGTTGGATTTTTTCTGTCATGTAATTCAGTTTGACGAGAAAACCAACACAATCTATCAAGTGCCAAATCAATAGTAAAATCTTCTATATTTATTGTTTCAGGTCCTTCATAAAATACAGGTCTGTCTTCATGAGTTTTTTCATCAACAGGAACATACCAAATTTTATTAGAAGCTTCCCAAAAAATCTTTCTGCAATATGAAAAAGAAAATTATATGTTAAAAATTTTACTGGGAATATTTTGGGGTAAAAGTCAGTCTAAAAGAAATTCTTACTTGGTTCCTGGATGAATGACAATATGTTTGATAGATGGTTCCTCTTCAGGATAAACAATATAATCTGAATATTTATAATCTGGTCCTATAACTTTAATAGCCCATCTTTCATTACGTAATTCTACCCAATATGTTTTATGTGTTATCCAATCATATGCCATTGATTCTGCATAATCAAAGGTATCAATTATTTGATCAATCACTTTAAAATTATAATTGGCATAAGTTATAACATCAAGTATTCTTTTATCATCTGCAATTATTAATTAATATATTAATATAACGAAAAAATTAATTGTCATTGTATGAAGCTTGTTAATTACCATTTCTTTTATTTTTTCGAAGAATATAAATATTTTTATTTACACAATTATAACTGATGGCAATATTATAGCTTTTGCTTTTCATTCCTTGGATTTTTAATTGTGATATTTGTTTTTTATTTTGGGTAAATTCAAATAATTCATTGTCGGTAAAATATAATAAATTATTATCATTGTATTTTGACTGAAATTAAATATATTTATTAAATTTTTTTACACTAATTAAATTTATTTATTTAACTTACATTTGAAATTAGACAATGTGAAGGAACAATTACCAGTTCTTGACTATGGACTTTGAGTTTTAATGCAATTGTATTTTTGTCTCCATTTTTTACATAAATATTTTTACTGAAAAAGAACAAATGAATGAATAAACAAACAAACAATTAGATAAATAGAAAAATGTAAATAAAAATTAAAATGTAAGTAAAAAATAATAGTTGCTATATTTATAAATAAAATTTTATACTTCTACAAATAAAAATAAACAATATATAAATTTAAAAGAAAAAATACTTACTCATTTGATTGACTAGTTGAAATCCAATAAAATACATTATTAAAAACTGCAAGACCATGAGCACCATTTAAATTTTCAGCAATAGTTTTGATTTTTAATGGCTTTGATGGCTGCCAATTATTTATATCAGTGAAATCTTAAAAATTTAAATTAATTTATTAATTTATTCCACAATATTAATGACAATAATACGTACATATACTTGATCCTCTTGTAATTTGGTTGTAAGAAACCCAACACAATCTATCAAGTGGTAAATCAATTGTCAAATCATTGACAATATCATCCTGACTTTTCGTTTTGAAAAAAATATTTGCACTGATATTAGTTGCTGTATAAGCATACCAGATATCTGTGGTACCAATCCAAAAAATTATTCTATAAAAAAATCAATTAATTAATGTAATATAAATAAAGAAATTTCATTTATTTTGTTTATAATAAAAATAAAATTACCCCAGCTTTGAATAAACATTCAATTTTCCAATAAACGATTCTTTACTGTCAGAAATAATAATTGATTTTGTATTTTCATTAATCACATGTATACCATCAATAATTTCTGCCCAGTATAAATTATTGCTCGTCCGATCATAAACTATTGATGTTGCATTATCAAACGTATCAAAAATTCTACTAATTTTTTTGAATTTATTATTGTCATAGTGTATTAAATCAAGAACTTTTGTGTAATCTAGAAAAATATTTATCTTTAATTATTATCAACTGAGTATTTTCAATAAAAAATTGATTAATTATTTTAAAATAAATAATTACCATCGGTTGTAGAAGATTCTCGTAAAAAATAAATGTAATTATGATGACAATCTATTGTATGTGCAATATTTATGGTATATTTATCATTATAATTTGATGCATTTAATAAATTCAATGAATTTTGAATTTTATTCTTTGATGTATTTTTATTAGAATTTGTTAAATTAACATAAGATGTTGTGTATGTTTCATCCAAATTTGTAAATAACAAAAAATAATCAAAATAATTTGGTTGACATTGAAATCTATCATGGCTCATGAAGCCCTGTAATTATTAATTTTTAGAATTAAAAAAAATAGATAATTGTTGTAATATTGTTTAGAAAATTATGATTGAATTAATAAATGTCTGTTTTTTTTTTTTTTTTACCTGTTTACATGAGCATACAGAAGAATTACAATAAGTATTTTCTCCACAGTCAGAGTCTTGAACACAATTATTTGACAGTGTGTTGGCTGATGATTTACCTGGGGAAAATATAATATTAAAAAATATCTAAATTTAGAGAAAATATAAGTTTAAAATGTGTTTGAAGCTTACATATTTTTGTTGATGTTATAATTACAATGGCAATTAAAATGTGACTCCACCAAAATGTTTTTTTTAATTTCCATTGATTTGGAGTTGATGATAATTCAATTAAATTCGTCATATTGTTACCTCTCTATAAATTAAACAAATAAAAAAATTGTTTTATTAAATTTTAAAATTTAAAATTACATTCAACCTCAAATATGTAAAGTAAAATTTTTATTATCAGTGATAAAATTGACGTGATGATGTCATCAAAATGACGACAAAAATGCTACGCTGCTTTCATTCAAGCATATAATTTAGTTTGGATTTTAATATAATTTATATAATCTATTTAAATTAAAAAAATTTATAATCAAGATTGATGATTGTTTAGTGTATTATTCTAAAATAATTATTTATAATGAAAAATTGCCTTACCTTGACTTGCAGCAAGTACCAGATACCAGACTGACGACCAAAATATACGTGTCATATGGTAGAAGTTCTACTGAACAAAAAAAAATAAAAGGTGTGTTAAAAAATGATTGGTCTATTCTAGATAAAGTGATTAGTTTGTTTCATATACTTTTTTGTATAAATATAACTCAAGGAAAGTATTTTTTATTTTTATATTTTTGTGATAACAACGTACATAAAATAGTCAAAAATAAAATAAAATGTCAAGGTGATGATTAATTATATTGAGAGCTGATATATTTTAAGTTTAAAATTTTTTTTAAACTTTTTTTTATCTATACAAGTACGTGAAATAAAATAAATAAAATAAATAAAATTTATTCATTTTTAATATTAAAAAGAAATTGATTTTATTTATTGCCATTTATTGTGAAAAAAAATTATCAATAATTATTTATTACATGCTGAGAAAATAAAGTAATTGAATTTTATTTTTTAAAAATTTTTCAATCATTATTTTAAATATTAAAAATTGACTGAAAATTTTTTTCTCTCGTTCATTGTCAAAATGAAAAATTATCTTTAGTAAAAATCACAATGGGAAATTTTCAAGATTGCAAGACATTGTCCGGATGTAAAATTAATTTATTATATAGTCATATTTATGATATAATAGTAAAATAAAAGGTCAATCGTAATATCCATACAAAAACTGACTCGCGAGTTTGAATTTGTGTGAATCATCACTGCAACATAATAAAATTAAAATTTTAAAAATAGAAATTTTTATCATAGTCTATTCATACTTATCGATTATGAAAAAAAATAAAAAAAAATATATTACAAAGATAAAAAAAAAAAAAGACACTACAATAATTCAAGTGAATTATTTATAATTAATTTTTAAGAAAACTTTTGTAAAAATTACAGTTTTTTATTGAAGAAAAAAAACGACATTTTAGATGTCTCGAAACATTTATTTTTCATCACAAGATTCGCAATGTACATACGTATTTGTTCAAGTTTTTCTCGAATTTTATATATAATATATATAAAAGCTGGAAGAGACAAATGACAGAGACGCCAGCTGGAAGTTGGCGCCGGGACGTCGGTTTGTATATACATATCCTTTTTTTCGCGGGGCGACGTCGAGGCGTCGTTTTTGGCGTCACTGTGTCTCTTTACCCCTCTCAATGAATATTACGAGATGATATATACACATACGAAAATTCTCATTTTAAATACGACAAAATATGAGACAAAAATATTCACCAATCAGACATGTGCATTGTCCACATGTCGAACAAATATATTTACAAATAGACACATATTATTATAATTTGTTTCTTCAACAATTTTAAACATTTAAATTTTCAAAATAAGTTAAAAATTACAACTGTTTTTTTTTTATATATTTTGTAGTTATATAACAGCTGCTATGTTGACTCAATATTTTATACAGTGACAAATCAGTCTGTAAATTTCATCCATCAATTTCAATTAAATTTGGCTCTAATCCAGCTCAATGAAAACATGAATTTTTGTTTGAGAAAATACTTCAAAATAGACAGCATCACCAATCAAAATTACATTTATCTTTTAGCACTTAAATTTTAAATTTATATTAATTATATGGCTATTTAGTTTGCCAGATATATTAAACATCCTTCACGTATTTTTTTAACAATTGAAAATTTAAATTTACAAGCTTTATTATGTTTCTTTTCTCAAATATTTTTATCTAAAAATTTTCAAAATAAAATTACAATTTTTCAAATGTTAAATAAATTATAAATTAAATCATCATGAAAAATAAATTATAAATTTGAATTACACAGTGTTTATTAAACATGTTCAATTTAAACTTGTCAAGATGTGTTGTTTTTTTTTTTTTTTTAAATATAAACAAAATAAATTGCATAATAAAATTGTTGAAAAATGAAAACAATAAATAATTCACATTGCTATTATAAATTATAAATGAAAAATAAACAAATAATTATTATGAAAATAGCATGATGAGTTTTAAAATATTTTTGAATATAAATATATAATTTTTTTTTTTGTCGTCTTTAATGACAGTCGTAAAATTTGACTAGAATGTAACACCAGGTGAGTCATTATGAGCAAGCCTGTGACTTTTGTACAGTGAAAAATCAGTTTATACATTTTATTTTGCTTCAAGCAATCCCGGTTTACAAACCGAGGTGTTTTATCGTTCACAGTTTGCCGACATAACACACAATCAGATGACAACACATGTGATCTTTCTCTCTTTTTCAACTACTGAATACAAACATCCGGCAACTTGCCAAATAAATTATCAAAATATTTTAATAATAAATATATATTTAACTATAATTATTTATTTATAAATAATTAACACAAATATATAATTAAATTCTAAATCCTATAAAAGTCTTAGAATTTTAAATATAGAAACAAGAATAACTTTGTAAATTTAAATTTTTTGTTGTTAAAAAAATACGTCAAGCATCGTTGATATCTCCAGAAAATTAATTAACCAAAAAGTAATTTGTCACTCGTTAATTACACATAAACATTTGTATAAAAATATTTGACATATTTACTGAAAATTTAAAATAAAATTCCATCAATTCACGAGTCTCAAATTTAATGCTTTTTAAATTACAAAAAAAAAAATTTTTTAAATATATATTTTAGCTATATAATTAAATTTTTTTTTGACATATTGAAAAATATATTTCACAACTTGAAAAATTATATAATTAGCATCAATTTATTATCAATATTTTTAATTTTATAACAATTATTGAAAATTGATAGAAAATTTAATTCAAAAAAAAAAAAATAATAATAATATGCAAAAATAATTAGAGGCTAAACAAGGTGATAGCTTATTTGAGTGAATGTATATTTTCCCACAGTGACCGCAACTTGAATAGTCTCACATTGGACACTTATCCAAGATACACAAAGTTAGATATATCAAGTTGCCGGGTTTGATTGTGTGTGATGAAACCCCGGGAGCCATGGACTCGGCATTTCTGACCGTTACATTATGTATCAGGCTGAGTAAAACACACGGCTCAAGATGAAAGACAAATACCGCCAAGTTCATCACCATATAGTTGGCAAAGGAGGCTGTCTTATTCCTTTTTTTTTTTGCATATAAATACAAATTCCAAGCTATATGCATGTATGCATAATATCATTCAACACTATAGCAAAT
Source organism: Aphidius ervi (assembly GCA_015776835.1). Lineage (NCBI taxonomy): Eukaryota > Metazoa > Arthropoda > Insecta > Hymenoptera > Braconidae > Aphidius > Aphidius ervi. Next base: position 522,140 of record MKYW01000016.1, on the reverse strand, counting down.
GAGAAAAAATAAAAATCCTCAAACACAATCAGCTCAAGTACAATGCAAAATATCTTGAAAATATAATATGCAAGTCTTACTCATCACCAGCTGTGAAACATGCTGAGAAAAAATGGTCAATAAAAATGACAATAAAGGAAAAAAATATTTAAGTACCAGTCCTTCCTTGATATCAAGTTTCCAGTTGGATATCACTGCATAATTTTTTTTTTTTTTTTTTTTTTTTATTACAAAGTTTCCTTCATACTTGTCTTGACATACATTATCTTCTTGTTTACAATAAATATTACTACACAGTATTTTTTTTTTTGAAATTACTACAACTTTATGCTGCGAACAAATAGTCAGTAAAATTACACAGAATTTTGAATTGAAATAAAAAATTTTACTACACGTTTTTTGGTAAGACAATTAGGGTTAAAATATTTATCGTATTATTTCGAAAAAACACAGAATTTTTTGGAGTAATATTTCTAGTGGAAAATATGAAAATAAATTAGAGAATTTCTATACAAAATTCTCAAAGTATTTCGAAAATTTTCAATAGATTTTGGAGAATAAAAAAAGCCACACACTGCATGAGTGGATATTTTCTTGAAAAGTTGAATGTCATTGTTTTATTTTGTCAAAAGAAAAATATACTATAAAATTTCCAGGAATTTCGAAATAGTAATATATTTTATTAATTTTCATTTACATGTCAATGAAATTTATAGAAATTTATGAAAAGAAATAAAATAGTTTTACCAATTGTATATATGAACTAGCTAAGGAAACAATAGAGCTTTTATTTTTTTGTTGTTCAAAGCAAACAGGTGCAACAAAAAAAAAAAAAAAAAAAAAAAAA
>MKYW01000016.1:503168-519226 GCA_015776835.1 Aphidius ervi | reverse complement strand
TTTTTTTTTTTTTTTTTATTTATTCCCCAAGTATATATCCTTTATCCCAAGGCGTGACCTTTCCCACTTGATTCCCGCCACTACTTTTTTCACAGGTGTTGTATCCCAAAATCCGGCGCCAAGACACAGCGGGATGTCTGGGTCCTTCACTATATCTTGAGAGCCAACGTATATATAATAATAAATATAGAAAAAAAAAAATAAATAAAAATGAATAGAAAATAATATATAAAAGATGGAGAAAAAAAAAAGGTCGGTTGGGGATCGAATGGACGCATCTTTGAGGCTAGCTTTTGCGCCTGATTTGAATTTGCCTGTTTGATTTGTTTTTTAAGGTGCCGTTGTTACAGGTTTTATTATTTACAACGTAATAATAATAATAATATATTTTAAATGTCTTTTTACAGGTTGCTTTATTCCTTTTAAAATATAAATTTAAATATCGAAATTTTAAATATACAAATTTTGTTTTTGACTCGCAAGTATAAAGAAATTCTTTTTTTTTTTATTTGTAAATTATTTACAAGTAGAAATTGTTTGTGCATCAAAAAAACTTAACAAATAAATTTTTTTGTTATTTTAATTTGAGAAGTCAAAGATATTTGAATAATAATTTAAAAATGATTGTAATTTTTTTGAAATATTTATTAATGATTATTGAAAAAATATGATAAATGAATTTTTGGAATAATGAAGTAGCACAAAAGTTTTATCTTTAGTTTGATTTTATTTTTTTTTTTGCAAGGATTCTAATTCTACATCATGATGCCTCCGGGTGTATATTGTAACTGATTTGAAAATAAAAAAATAAAAAAACCATGCCAATTTTGTTTTCACATGGAACCGTCTATTCTCACGGTGGTTGTATATACATACCTGAACCAAAATTTTTATTTAGTATACTTATAAAAGAAGCAGTCGTTTCCTTCCGAATTCCTGGATAAATGTTGGGTTTTTAATAATCCTAGACTTGCAATCATGCAGCACGGATTCACCACCTTTGGTCGAATATAGCCTAAAATCGCGTGACCAATACTCTAAATTCCAGGGATTCTAAAGGAAAATAAAAATAATAAAATAAATCTAGGGATCTGTGCTGTTTATTTTAATTCTTAAAGTTAAGGTCGTTTCTCACAGTGCTTACTGCTTATATAGTCTAGGTGCAGTATTAAAATACGATAAAAAAATTTAAAAAATTACTTGATTTTTTATGATAAATTTTGAACATTAATTTTCGATATTTATTTCGAAAAAAATTCCTCATTTGGCTCGTTGAAAAAAAAAATAAAAAACCAAAATTTAAAAGCTAATTTCTACATTTAAAAATATATAAATTTTTAACTAATTTTTTTTTCCATCCAGTGTGTTAAAATGCGGGCTAATTAATTTATTAAATTTATTAATTAATTAGTCATAAATAATTAACCTCTATGTTTATACAAATAAAACATGTTTCAATTTTTTTTTCCAAAACGAAATAATATAAAAATCCATATTTCTATCATAACCATTTGAAAAAAAAAAAAAAAAACACCCTCATAAATGTATATATATATATTGTTGATGAAATGCATGATAAAAGGGCGATTCAAAATTAATTCGTTGTTATTATTGCACGAGGCATATAGCACAGTACCATATGTAAGCATCACGTGGCAAATATATATTATATAAATTCGAATTAAGCGAACAAACTGTCCTCGTGTTAGTTTATCATTATATTTTCAAGGGGGAGAGATGACTGCCAGATGCAAGTGCGAGAAGAAAACATGTGTGTCAATATAAATATACATATACACAACTTGCAAGAATTTAACATTTTTCTAATAATTTTAAGATGATGATTAATTTAATTTATATTGACGACGAAGACCAAAAAAAAAAACCTCTGCACTTGGCATTAATTCAATTTAATTCATGCCAATTATAATATTCAAAGAAAATAAAAAAAAAACCAAGGACATTTAAATAATATCCTCATTCTTGTAGCATATATATTCTGACAAAATTTAACATCTGTCCATAATGTATTTGATATATATTTTTGAGGTCGAAAATCACATTTTTCATATAATTAATTCTACGGATTTTTTGGCAAAGTTTTTTCTACATTTGTTGGCCAAGTTTAAGGATAAAACATATGTGGATAAATATATTGCTGCGGAAACTTGTCTTGTTTCTAAAATTTGAGACTTTCCATGAACAGTTGCGATGACCATATATGGTTGTCTCACACCACATACAAACCACTCACCGAGTCACTGGCGCGACAAGTAGGTGGGACTCTCTCACCAAGTAAATCTACCAAGTCTCTTCGTGGAAATGAGTGCTTTCAAAGCAGGCATATATCAGCTCATTATTTATTACTTACTATCTGGCTCGTAATAGTTTTGCATATTGTTAATAAATCCCCATGAGTGCAATCGATTTTTTTTTAAAAGATAAATTATTAAAAAATTAAATCTACTTGTTTTTTTTTTTTTTTCCATTGATTGTTTTAGCATCAAAAAAACCAATAGAAAAATTTTAATTAAATGAAATAATAATTTTTGAATAATAGTCATTTAAATGTCTAAAAATTTTGGTTACTTTAGAGCTTGGTTTGAGCTGAAAAGTTCAGTATGAATTTATGAAAATTAATAGCAACAAAAATGTAAAAATATTTGAGTCAAAGAAAATATTTTAAAATGCATCCCGGTAATTTTATATGAGATAAAGGATATATTCCATCGTGGGAAAAGCATACACATTAAAAGAGTTTTAAAAATTGAAAAAAAAAATATATTTTTTTATGTTTACATAAGCACTTCTTGGAGCAAATGGTGCGCGTCTATATATTGCACCGAAGACAAGTGGCTACTCGAAATCTGATACACTGTTTTTATATATATCACCAAGATTATTCTTAAATAAAATACATAAAAATAAAGCTTATATATATTTTTTTTCAACCTACACCTGTTATCCAAGACCAAAAAGAAAATAAAAAAAATATGTGGGTTTGAAGATAAATGATACGGATCATCGTAATCAAGAATTAGTACCACTATACACTCGTGAAGAAACGAAGAAGCAAAATTTTTATTTTTATTTATTTCACACACATAAGAATTATTTCATTTTTTAAAAAATAATATAGCTTTTTATAATAGGGCTTTAATAGATTTTTATTTTTATTTTTTTTTAATTTTCCTGCATTTTTATAACTGGCCGTGTTAAATTTATTTTTTTTTTTCTCCTAAATAATGATTATAGTTTTATAACTATATGATCCAGGGATTCAAAAATTCTACCGGATATTATTCGTAATTTATACTTATTAAAAAAAATCGAAATTTTTATATAAATCGCTTTAGACAGGTGTTTTTTATTTTTAATAAAATAACCCTTGTCTTTTATCAAATTAAAATTGATTTTGATTGATTTTACAAAAATTATATATCTATAGACATGCCAATATTAAAAAAAAAAACAAAATATTATACATAAAAAATTTCCAAAAGAGATATATTGTAAATATAAATTTAGAGCTTATTCTTTTTTTTTTTCTAGGACTTAATACAAATATATACATGCTCCTGTAAGATCTAAAAATTTTACAAGAAACATTGTAGACAATAATTATTAAGACAAAAAGAAAAAAGTCTAAAATTTAATTACGAAAATTTGAAATACGTCAATCAGGGAATTTATATTCCTTGTGGAAATTACAAGAGAAATAGGGGAGAGATCAAGAGTGAGAGAGATAAATTAACATGAGGGAATATAGTAATAAGTAGAATTGCGTCAGCTGTCATGATTGGAATTGTTGAGCTGATGGTGAGAGATGGTTTGTTGCAGCTGATATAGATATAAAGATTCAGAGTGACAACAAAGAGCATTGAGGGTTGAAGAGGGATAATACTGATGGTGAATATACACACACACACGTGGTGTTATCGTGGCCGATGAGCTGTCCGTTGCTGATGGCGTCAATCGTACCGGGGGTGGTCTAATCCTGCACCACTGCTATACCATCACTACCATCACTACCACCATCACCATCACCACCACCACCACCAGCAGCAGTAGCATATATATTAAATAACAGATGGCCTCGTCTATGCCAATCAACTAATTCAGTGTCCCTGTTGTTGTTACTCTCACTCACTTGTGTGCTTGACATCTGATGCCACATACACATTACTCTACAACAATTAGTAAGCACACAGACATTCATGTCTTTATCAAGTACAATTTCATTTATTACTGATAAATCCTTTTAGTTCCAATGGGATTAATTATTTTTTTATCATGTTTTTATTATTAAATTTTTAATCATTTTTCTTTTGTTGTTTATTTTTGTAATCAACAAGCACATGTATCCATAATTTCTAAAATGTTTTTTGTTTATTATTGTCATAAAAAAATGCATCGGTAGAAAATCACAAAAAAATATATTTTACTTTTCCAAAATGTCCTTTATTTAATGGATATTTCAGAAATACTGTGCAACAAATATTTATTGTAAAAAAAAAATATTGAAAATAAAAAGACCAGTAGAAAATTATGAAGTTAAAATTTTTTAAAAGTTTAAACAATTTTTTTTACAATAAATATTTGTTGCACAGTATTTCTGAAAAATCCATTAAATAAAGGACATTTTGAAGAAGTAAAATATATTTTTTTGTGGATTTCTACTGATGCATTTGTTTATAACAATAATAAACAATAAACATTTTATGTGTCGCGCGGTCTATCAAGCGCTCGTATATGTTACCGATTTAATCCTTCGAAGATCACTCTTTGTTTATTTGATTTATTTCGTTAGCAACAAAAAAACAAACTATGTCTCACTCACTCTTTTTTTTTTTTGTTTTTTTGTTGCTAACGAAATAAATAAAAAAATAATAGAAAAAGGCAAACAGAAAGAAATTCATATGAGAGTAAGTGAGAGAAAAACAATGACCAATCAAATGTCCGGAAGACCGATGATGTTTGTCCTTTTTATATAAGGATTTGCAAAATTTTATTGGAATTATTTTGTTGGATATAAATTGTATTGGAATAATATTAATTGCAATTTTTATTTTTTAATTTATTTAATTTATTTTAAAGACAGAATTTTGATGTATCGTTTTATATTTTTCATTTTAATTACTTCACTTAGTTGTAATTTATATAATACAAATCATTTTGACACTGAAAAAAAAAAATTAGGGTCAACTTTTGCTTGAAAAATTTCCGCAGGAGGGTTTTATGAGTCAGCATCTGGTCAACACGCGTTGACCACCAAAGGTTTTTGGTCATTTCATCCCTCGACTACACCACACATTTTTGTAAACTTATTTTTTTATTTTTTCTTGGAAAAATAATCTATGATATTTGATATTTTTTTGTAGATAAAAATATTTGTTTAATTAACAATGTTAATTTAAATAAAAAAATAGATAATAATTATTTAGCAATTTTGTAAATAATATTATGTGACTGTTAGCAAAAGAATATCAAAAAAATTATGAAATTTATTATTACAAAATATTGGCTAAAAATAAATTAATTATTTTAGAAATTTTTAAATTTTTTTTTCTATGTTGAATTAATGATTTTATTAAGCCGACACGTGTACGACAGACGAGTCAAATGATGGGGAAGAAAATTGTCCCATATGTTTTTTGTACTTCCTGTATTTATATATTTATTTTTAATTTCTATTATTTAATAATTGGGGTTGAATTTTAGTAATATATTTAGAATTTTTTCGAGGATGCTGAGTGTCTGTTTTAAATAAAAATTCATTCTATTTGTAAATTGTTATTAAAATGCCAAAAAAATAATTGCATCAAGTTAGTATTAATAATTTATTGTAAACACAGTTGTTTTTGAATTTTGAGTTAATGATAATTAGTTCCAGCGTTTGCCGCAAGTGATCATCCCCGCGCACGTTGATTAAAAATTTTAGGCGCCAAATTTAAAATATTACGCGCATGCTGTAATTTAAATTTGACATATTTTCTAATCAACACCAATGATATTTTTTAACATGAAAAATTACTCGTCAAATATTTGTATACATAAATAAAATTAGTAGTAATCCATAGACCATTCAAAATGTGTTTTTAAAAGCTTTTTTTCTTTCATGAATAAAAATGTAAATGACAACATGCTGCAATAATTTAACAAAACATTTGGCTTGTATACTTCCGAGTTATATGTTGGCCATGAATATTTGCTTTTTCTTGGAGATTAGATGCCTCATAGTTGTACCGTTACATACCCCACGGGTGACTCAAGTCTTTTGTGTGTGTCCAGCACATGCTGGACATAAGAACATCTGACTTTCTTTTCTAAAAAAAATTTCATGGTTCTGCAAAAACATTTGAAATTCTCATAAATAGTAGCTAAAAACATTTATTTAATTAATTTTTAATTAAATATAATTTCGTTTAACAATAACTCAGAAAACTATTAACAATTTTAATTGTAAAAATTTTGTTTTTATCAATAAAGAAACCAAAAAAAAAATCATGATAATATTACATAAAAAATCATCAATATTTAGTACTATTTTTTTAACTTTTCAAAAATATTTTCACGAGAGATTTTGTTGTTTTTTTTAAATCTCCAAGATATGGAAAAAAAAAGAAAAATATTTTGCAAGTATTTAAGCACCCTGTTTCACGCTGATTTTCATTGTCAAATGGTACCGGAAAAAAAAATATAATTATCTCCAACAGGGCATAGCATGCCGAGTGTTATCCATGTGGCGCCCGACTTGGTGTCCCGTCTAAAAAAATAAGATGTAAAAAATATATATATATTTTATTGTTAATTTTCCAAGAAGTTTATTACATCATGCGTTAACAAGACTAAACATCTGGTGAAATTTTAAAAATGCCAAACAAGCAAGGTCAGTATTACGATGCGAAAATAAATTTTTTTTTTTCTTTAAAATTTAAATATTTCCATTGCATTTTTACACTCGTAAACAAGTATGTAATATAAAATGAAAAATAAATAAAATACGTCATAATTTAGCGGTGAGATTTGTTGTCTATAGAAAAAAAAAAATAATAAAAACTCAAGTGCATTATTTGATGCTCGTTCAGTGATTCTTCGAGGGCATCTTTGTCCATTTCACAAGACTAAAACTCTTTTGACCGTTGTGTGGGTGGGCAAAATAAGGCAAGACAATAAAAAAGAGAAGAATAANAAAAAAAAAAAAAAAAAAAAAAAAAAAATTAAACCCTCACTACAAACTGGCGCCGTGTTGTCGCCTCTTCTCTCCAACAATGTGTCTGTACTTCCCCGCCGTTGAAGAATTTTCTCCTCACCTCAGCAATTCGCCATTTGATTCTCTGTGCATCTTTTTGAGATATATTGTCCCAAAGATAAGGAGGGGGTTGGTTGGCTACCATTCTCAAAACTGGCTATGCCCCAACTTACTAGTTTGAATTTGCTTCTGCCCTACGCCTCCCACTATACCTATATATATATTAAATCCCACCACTCAATTTTTCCCCACCATCAACAAATTATTCTTCAAGTCTGTAGAAACACGCGGGGATAAAACTCACTTTCAACTCAGTACTCACAAGTCAACCAACAAATTATCATCATCATACTAAAATATTTATTATTTTTCAAAAAAAAAAAAAAANATAATTTATTTATTTAAATAGTTTAATTATAATAATATTTTATTGAAAAAAAAAAAAAAAAGGATTTAAACATACAAAAAAATGAGTAACCACGTGATTGAAACAACGAGGGATTTTACAGAATTTATAAAAGGTAAATTTCAAATTACTCAATTTTAAAAAATTCAAAGAAAAATAATTCTTACATTGTTAATTTAATTATATATATAAATTAATAAATTACATAAAATAAATGACTTGAAAAAAATTATTTTAAAAAATTAATTACAAATTGTTGTATAGAGATTTTAAGTTGAGGCGCCGGTCAGTCGGTTGGTTGTCGCGTTGTATATCTCGTAATTTTAAGAATAAAAATAATAATAATAACAATAATAATATTTGTTATTGTTATTATTAATTATTATTGTTATATTATATTATTTATTTCAAGTATAATAAAGTATATGTGTGGTGTAAGATAAAATCAAAGGTATAAAAAATAAAGGCGATCAAGAATAAACAGTGAACCACTACTGCTATATACCACGACTAATATTATATATATATTAAATAAGGATAGACTTTAGTCACTCGGCGCCAGCGTGGGTCGCGATCCCAGACAACTAACACTGAAGACAAGAATGACGACGTCGACCCCTTGACACCGGTCCTCTCTTGCAACTTTAAAACTTCAATCACGTTTTTTTTTTTTTTTATTTCTTTCTGATTATTATCATCATCTTATTTGACCAAGTTTTTATTTATTATTATAATGAATAAATTTAAAATGAAAAAATCAACATAATTTATTATTATTTTTTATGTATTTTTTTTTAATAATTAAAAATAGTTTATTTGTTTTTAAATAATAGGTAATTGTTTAGGGGAAAACTTGTTGATTTAGTTAAATTTTTAGAATTTTTTTTTGCTTGTTAATTATTTATTATAAATAATTTTTATTTTTCTGTTTGTTTCGCCCACGTGTGGTGATGTGTAATTAAATTTTTCATAATGCACCTGGCATTTGAATTAATTTTTGAATAAGAAATTGTATATAAGCAACAGTCACAAATAAAAAGGTCAATTTTATAAATGATTTGCTTTATTAAAACATTAAAATTTATGTATATTAAATTATGACAAAGTTATAAACAAGTGCATTGAGTTTATTGTTTATCTACCTGTCAAGGGGTTACTTCTTATCGCAACTTGGAATCTTGATGCACATTATTTGAGGGTAGATTGTATGATAGTCACGATTTGAGGATATAAGTATCAGAAAAATCATCAATTTATCATCAACATTGTTAATATAATTTGACATAATTTATGAGCTATAGTATAAAGTTTACATACTTGGCATCTGTTTGTGCTGCACAATATAATATTTTGTTGTTTAAAATTAATTAAAATATATTCATGATCTTTTTAATATTATGATAATAATAATTTTAAATTTTAAAATATGTTCTATTAATTTTTTAAATCGGGGTTATCACTTCCTGATATATATAAACCGTCATCATTTATAATTTACATCGAATTTAAAATTTCATATTAACATTGTTAATTTTGAACTTACGAGTCCATTTGATTTAATTTTATTATTTTTTATTACTATTTTTTAAATAATAACAATTATTGAATTTACAAAGTAATTGGTTAAATAAACAAATCATTTTTTGTTTATTTATTTATAATTTTAGTCAACAAAAAATGTGAAATATTAAAAATAAAAAATAGAGCTGCTAAAAAATTTTATTTTTCATTTGATTTTATTGTTTATACTGACATTGTTTATTAATTTATTTTGTCAATTTAATTTTTGTTTATATATTTAATTTTATTATGAACCATTAATTTTTTTGCTGATAGTAAATTATGATAAAATTAAATTTATTTATAAAAATTAGGCTGTCTGTTGTTTTGACTTTAAACAAAAAATTATACATGAATTTTTTAACTTGTCTTTTTTAGATTGACAAATAAATGTTTTTATTTAAATATATTTAAATAACATTGATATATTTCGTAACTTATTGTTTGTTAATTTGTTAATACGTAAAACTTTTTTTCTAATATTCAAAAACTATTTACAAAAATTAAAATAACTAATGAATATTTATTTTTTTCATTTAATTATTTACTTTTTAAATTTAAAAAAATAAAAATTTTCATATTTTAATTAAAATCTTCACTCTAATATCTATTTACTATTTTATTTTTTAAATTTCAATTCATTTAAAATTTATTTTTCTAAAAATAAAATAACAATAAATTAAAAAAACTTTATTTATATTTTTCTAAACAGCATGCATTTTTTATATAGTTTATAGCAAAAATACAATACAACTAAAATAAAATATTAATTTCATTTAATCATAAAATTATCAAAATAAAAAAAAAATATTAAAAAGCGGAAGTTACCTTATGCGTATTTTATAGAAAAATACATGACGATACAACGTTTGCCAGATGTTTTGTGTTTTAAAACGACGACATGCCTGACAAAAGTTGATCGTTTTGCATGTTATATATATATTTTTTATATATATAAACTTTCGTCTTTACAGCACGTGCTAAAGTCTTTTATTTAACAATTTAATGTCTGATTTTAAGACACAAAAACAATGACCAGCTGTGCCAAAGAAACATCCCACGTGATTGTTTTTCTCTGATTTTACCTTTTTTTTTTATTTTTTTATTATCTCGCATTTAATTGCAATAAAGTTGTTGCAATAATTGTTATGACATTTTGTAATTGAGAGCAGACTCAGTGATGTTTACGATTCGGTAAAGATCAATCTGACTTGATGGCGCCTGTTGTTGACCTCATGGACCCTTGTATAGATTCACAACAACTATTTGCACTTAATACATCAATTTATATATATTATTTAAATTATTATCAAAAATAAAAATAAAATAATATATGCACGTACACAATTATTTGTATATCTAGAGGCATTGTGTTATTCTTTGTATTTTATATTTTAGCGTGTCATTTTGCGATAAGAAAATTTAACAGTTCCAGGTGCGCTTGTTTAAAATTATCAATTTTTCTTTGATCATATTCGTGGGTATAAAACGAATATATACATACTCGTTTGTTCCAGTGACACGTACCAGGTGTGATCTCAAAAAACCAGTCTCATCATCTGCTCTTTTACACTCTTTTAAAATTTTTATTATATCCAATCATAGTCACAGCCAATAAAGCTATTGATTAAATTAAAAATAGATCATTTATATTTTCAAAAAAATTCATGGCAATTTAGTTTTATTATTTATTTATTATTTTTATTAAACAATCTTTAAATTGAACATTTTTTTTTAAATATTAAAACAAAAATTCTCAATGAAAATTAAGCTAGTAATTTTTTTATTTAACGAAAAAAACTTGATAATGAAATTTATTGTTAAATGAAACAATTAAATTGTATAAAAAATCATTTATCAAATTTTTATACAAATACTTTATTTTAAATTAAATTAAAAATCAATTTTATTTAAAAAAAAATTAAATTAATTGTTTTTATTTTGTTTTGTTTACAGCTGATATGATGTCTGGCTCAGATCGTGATGCAGGTTTTTGTAGTGGTGGTGATGAGGATGACATGTCAGGTCTTCATTCTCCAAGTGCATCTGAAAATTCAGTTGAAGTACAAATATCACCAATATCATTACGAAATAAACGTAAACTTGCTGAGCCACGTAAAATTCAAGAACAATCAACAGCACCATTAAAAAAACGTCGTTTTGATCGTATAATAATACAAGATAATTCATCTGATTTAACATTTGAAGATACAAAAACATCAATAACAAGACCACCATCACCATCACCATTTCGTCCATGGAGTAGTCCATCAAAATCTGAAGAGTTAAATAATGAAAAAACAAGTGAAAATTCATTGAATGATAATTATCAACGTCAAGAAAAAATATGGCAACAAGAAGAAGAATGTCGTCGTCAAGAAGCTGAAGAAAGAAAACATGAAAAAATAATACAACAAGAAGTATTAGCTCGTCTTCAAGAATTTGAAATGCGTAGACCAACATCACCAGATTATTCACAAACATCAAGATCATCTGATTCACAAAAAAGTCAACGTAGATCAAGATCATATAATCCACCACAAGTACCAACAATTAATCCAACATTAACAAATCAAGATGAACCATTGGCACTTGTATTGAGAGGTGAAACACCACGTGTTCCTGAACATCCAGATGTATCTGGTAATTTTAATCAAACAGATTTTAATGTAGAACAAAATTCAACATCATTTGAGCATCAAAGACATCAAAATGGACAAAGAAATTATAAAAATATGACAAGAGAAAGAAGAATTGAAGCTAATGCCAGAGAAAGAACACGTGTACATACAATATCAGCAGCATTTGATACACTTAGACGTTCAATTCCTGCATATTCACATAATCAAAAATTATCAAAATTGTCAGTATTGAGGATAGCATGTAGTTATATCATGACATTGAGTAAAATAGCAACAACACCAGAGGGAGAAGATACAAATGGTGATGAACTTAGTGCTTGTGTTGATCTTGTATCAAGAACCATTCAAACTGAAGGAAAATTAAGAAAAAAAAAAGACGATTAAATATTAATTCATGCTCAATTAATTTCATTGAACTATAATAAGTTATTTTTTTTTTTCAATATAAATATTGATAATAAATTTATTAAATCACTCTGACAATAATACTGTGCTTAAAATTAAAAATTAAAATTTTTTTAATTCATATAAAAATGTAATTTTTTATGGCTCAAATTAATATTTTTTTTTTGAAATTATGCTAACAGCTATTTTGCTGACTGATTGACAAGTACAAAACTTTTTTTTTTAATTTTTTTTTTTCAATGATTAATTGCTTATTATTTTTTAATTTATAAGAGTGAAAATTTTGTAAATAAAGAATGTGTGTGTTTTGACCGTCAGTGACGGATGTAGATGTAAAAAAAAAAAAAAGATAATGTTCTTCAGTGATTAGCTATTAATAATCGATAATAAATATTATAAATATTATAAAAAAAAAAAAAAAATATATAGATTATATTGAGAACAAAGCTGTGTGCCAAGTGCACGTATGTACCTTTTTACAAATAAGAATAATTTGCCAAGTGGTTTTTATTATTATTTTTTTTTTCTTTGAATGTTATTCAATAAAAAATCTTGACCCTTAAAATTTAAATGAGCTTGTTTATTTTTTGTATCCTTTTTTTTCTAGGTAAAAATCATTTCCTGTGTTAAACGACGAGGGGGTTCTTGATGATAAAAAAAGTTATCGTTCAAGATAGCAGATGTATCGTTTACTTAAATACCCAGAGAGAAAAAAAAATAAAATAAATGTGTCAGCTGAAGACAAGTGGTACAAATGTTTATCTTGATGTTAATTTCACTCAAAAGATGCATTCTCAACACAGCTGCTCTTCTTTTTTTTTTTTGGAATCTAATCAGTCAGCATTAAGCCAAATGTATTTCGAGAAAAACTATATCTTAAAATCGTTTTAAAAAAAAAAGATATTCACTTGGATCCTACATGTTTACTTATCAACGCTTTTGACTATTTTTTTTTGCATTTTGTTATTTAAAATTTCAAGTTTTTTTGTGTGATAAATTTGAATAATTGTCCTTGAAAATTAACAACATTAAATGAATAATGAAAAGTAGAAAAATTGTCTTATTTTTGGTAAAAAAAATTGACAATATTTTTAATTTTTTCTAATGCGTTTAAAAATTCAAAATTTGTTTAAATTTAATAATTTTTTTTTTTGCAATTGATCAGTTAAAAGCCAGACCTGTTTATGGAATAAATTTTGGAAATTAATTTTTATAAATAACATTTTTTTTTTATACTTTTATAGATAGATTTTTTTTGTATTTTTGTTGTTGATATTTTTGGAATTATTATTCAAGATTAATTATTAAAATTTATCAGATGAATTTAATTCCACGAAATAAAGCCAATTGATTTGTAATGTTAGATATCAAACTAATTGAAATTTCACACTAAAAATTATATTGTCAGGTGCAGTCTTCATTCTTTCTCAGGGGAAGAATTAGTTGTAAGTTTTTTTTTTTTTTACAACCTAAGATTTAAAAAATTGAAGCTTTCGATAAATTAGGTATCAAAAATTTATGATAAATCGTTGTCATATATTATGAAGGTGTAGAACAGAGAAAAATTCCAACGATAATACGAAGGATCCATCGATTATTATAATTGAAAATGTGGTTTGGGACTTGGCTACATGTAAAATTGACCAAAAAGGCTTGCAGGTGTTTAGCATAAAGGCAAATTGCCTAAAAAAAACTTGCTTTATTATTTATTTTTATTATTTGGCAAAATAAGTAAGCAGGTGATATGTTTTGCGTCGTTTATTCATTCTCAAAGCATACCAGTGATATAATGATGAGATCATCAGGATCATTCATCAAGCAATAGAACATCTGCTCGAGATTAGACCCAACATATTTATATTCTTTCTAAAATTATAAACATGAACCAATAATAATTTGAATTAAATGAGGTTTTTTTTTCTTTTTGGTCATTTAAAATTGCAGAAAAAAAATCAAATGAGAAATATAAATGTATTAAAAGTTATTAAAATTAAAATTACAAATTAAAAGATTTAGAAAATTATTAAATTGGAATTTATATATATATACACACAGTATTGAAAAAAAATATGACATGTTATAATAAAAAATATAAATTTATATTTTTTTTTATTATTTAATTTTATTAATTAATAAATAAAAATTTTTTCTAGTTGTATAAATGCAAAATTAAAAGTTATTATGTGACATATTTTTTAAATTTTAACAATTTGCCATTTCTATTTTGTCAAAATTTATTTTATTTATTTTCAATTTTCACTGGTTGATAAGTTATTTCCCAAATTTTTTCAAGTATATAAATTTGATTAAATTTAAAATAACTTTGTAGGACACCAAAGCTTTTCCTGGTTAGATAATGAGATGATCATCATGAATTTTGTCTATTTTTTTCATCACCAAATAGAAAAGTCATCGTTGGAGAGCTTGCGGATGTTGTATCTTGACAAGGTACTTTTAAACGGTCACCATCAACTTACTCACCAAGATGGTAAGCCACTCATCCGCACTTGAAGTGACCTGGACCACCGGGGCCCGAAATTCATCTATACCAAAGTCAAATAATAACCAACTAATATTTTCAGACTAAAAGTATTCTATATACATTTTTTTAAATATAAATTTTATTTATAAACAAAGTAATAAACAACTAAGAAATATTCATTTTTTTTTTTATGTTATACTTTTTGTTCCAGCATCATGGTGTCACTAAACTTTATAGCTTGATTAGCTCTTCCGATCAGATGCTGAAAATAAATATATATCCCACTCAGTAATTACATCCATTACATAAAATGAAAGCTGAAATAATAATAACAACAATCATGTGCCAATAAATTGTTTAAATTATTTTTTTTTTTCATTAATTATAAACATTAAATATATATAATAATAAAAATAATAATGTGAATAAGATGAATGGCATAGACATTCGAGACACGAACGAGACACGGCGACAGTGATGGCGGCGTCGAGGACAACATCTCTTTACTGTCGTTGTAAAAATCACGGTCCATCCTTTTGTCGCTTTTGATGCGATAAAAAAATATATATACCATGCGTCCAGCCGACGCCAATCTCTGCACATAGATGCAGTTTCAATTTTTATTTTATTTTTTACCAACTACATGATATAATTTGTTTACAAACTTTAAAACATATTTTTAAAAATTCAAGCTGTTTTTTTTAGAACAACTGGTCAATAAGTTTTATTTTATATATACATATTTTGATAATAAATTTAAACTTGGTGTGTTTAATTGAAAAAATAATAAAAAAAAAATATATAGAAAACAAAGAATACACCTGCTACAAAAATTGTGGCAAAGCTATTGATTTGGTTAACTTTTGTTGTGAGAGAATTTGACTTGTATAGCTGCGCTTGGGCTAATTGACTAGGCGTCGAGGGGTAAAAATAAAAATAATATAAATTCAGAGACACACATATAATTCAGTGGCAAACTATTCACCCCTTAATGATCGGTTACTTTCCGCGCTTTGCAGACAAAATATCTGGTTTAAAAAAAAAAAATAAATAAAAGATCGCCAAAAGACGATACAAAGAATACAAAAAAAAAAAAGGGACATTTGAATTTTAACTGGATGGTATTGCCATCTATCAAAACCCAAGTCATTGTTATTTTATAAATCCAAACAAAAGACATTTGATAAAAATCTTTAAAATTTTTTTTTTAGATAATTAGATAATGTATAATATTTTGAGAAAATTGTAGGCTACAAAATGAGGTCAATCTACATGTCGTGTAATTTTCAGTTTATTTTTTTTTTTTTTTTT
>MKYW01000016.1:446705-501350 GCA_015776835.1 Aphidius ervi | reverse complement strand
CGATCGATTCGCAAGACCCTTTATTCGACATATGCACAACCATTTTCGGAAGATAACTGAGATAAATAAATTTTATTAATATGACAATTTTATAAATTATTCAAACTTAATTTTTATTAATTTAAAATATTTAATTACCTGTGTGATTGTTTAAATTAATTTAATAATTAATTTTTTTATCTTAATTAATTATTGATAGCTCGTTCAGAATTAAAAACTCGTTAATTTTTGGTTTTTTTTTTTTATAAGAAAATAATTTTGATGAGATAGAGATGAAAAGTTACTAATAAAATATATTTATTTTTTGCATAAAGTCTATCGAAATGGCAACTTATTTTTATGATAAATTTTGATTGTTAACCCTGAAAATTAATAACAATTAAACGAAAATTACTAATTTATTAAATAAAATTTCGAAATTATTTTTTTTTTTTTTTACATAAAGGTCCTGCTTTTAAAAACGAAAAAATAAAAAAAATAAAAAATAGAATACGTAAATTAAAAGGCCTGCTAGTATTGAATATTCCTAAAATATTTTTTAATCAGTTTGCTATAATTATTCAAGCAGTTTTATTAGCTAAAAAATGTCAATTAAAAAAAAAAAAAAGATGAACACAAGAATCAACTCTTTGTGTATTTTTTTTAAATTCAACTGATAATTTTTTGATTGATTGTAAATTATACTAGTTAATTGATAAATAAAAGAAAAAAAATTATTGTTAAATGTTAAGATAGTGTGGATTATTATTAAACAATAATTTCATCAAAAAAGTTATTTTTTTTTTAATAAAAATTTAAAAGAAAAACACATACTTATCTCAGTGTCAGTTTATTTATGTAATAAAAAATTTTTTATTTAAAAACGCAATTGCTGCAATAAATAAATAAATTTATAATTATTGATTAAAATTTTTATATCATTTATATCAAAATTTGAATTAAAAAAAATTATTATTATTATTTTATCATCAAGCTATGTAACAATGCAGCTTTTTCATTAATAATAAATCGTTGTATCAATTGATTTATTGAATCAACATCTTCTCTAGCTGCTTGTCTTCGTAAAGCTTGTTTAACTTCTTCTCGTGCTCCTTTATCAGCACCACGAGTTGTAACTCTACGACCTAAAAGAAAAATCAAAAATAAAATATAATAATCAACTTTATAACAATATATTTATAAAAAGTAAACAAAATTAACCTTGTAACGAGTCTGAACCAATGGCAATGTCAAGTGACACACCACCACCATGTTCAGTCCATAAATAAGTCAACTCTTCCAAAATATCAATATTAACAATATAATTAAGAAAAAGTGGATAACGAAATGCTTCATTAGCTAAAATTCTTTCAGTTATTGGAGAAAGTAAATGTGCTTCTTGTGGCCAATCAATTTGCATTAAAACCAGTGCATTACCAATGACCCAATCACCATTATCATTTGGCATTGATAATTTTGTTTTAATTCCATCCAATAATAATCTACAACAATACTGTAAAACTGGTAATTCTGCTATTGGTAAATAATGAAGATGTCGTTCAGCAGAAACAACAAGATTATTTGATAATTTACCCTTAATTTGTGGTAATGAATTTGCAATCATACCAATATAATCAAGCATACCTTTAAAATCTTGTAAACTATAACATGTACTTGCAAGACGTAAATGTGTTGCAAGTGTACTACCTTCTTGTGGAAATCTTGATAATGCTTCATGATGAAGACCTTTGTATACAGCTAAATCAATTGAAAATGGATTAATCCATGTTATCAAACGCATTTGTTGTATTATTTTAGCTGTTTCTCTTTGCATATATTCATTTGTATGTAATATATCCCATAATAATACAGCTAGAGTTAAACCATTACCAGAATAATTAGCATCACTTGTCAATACAATTGGTTCATCACGTTTTCTTTTTTTTTTTTGTTCTGTTATATTAAATAATGGATCTTCAAATGCTCTAACAAGACAATATGATACACTCTCATTTTTCATTGATAATGTATGATCATTTAATATTCTAATTAACACAACAATTGAACATATTAACAATTGTCTTACTGTTAATTCATCACTTAAATTATTACTATGTGTTATTGCATATTGTTGTAATTGTTCACAATATTTTTCTTGATCCCAATTTGATGAAAATAAATTACTCAATTCCCAGCCTAACTTTTTACCAATTATTTCAATAACTTGAAATAGTTTATCCCATGGATTTTGTATTTGTGTATCTGTTGGTTGTTGAACAAATGCCAAATAAAATTCAACAGCTTTACATAATAAACGTAAACTTAAACGTGCATTTAGCTCAACTGTACTTCCACCAACAAGAGGCAATATATCACATGCTAATAAACGACGATAGCCATTTACTGGTTGTCCTGGATAATTATGTTTTTCAGCAGTTAAAAGAGTCTCAACAAGACGAGGCTAAATTAACAAACAAAAAATATTAATTCAAGTTGTTCTGTTAGATTAATTACTTGATTACTTACACCATGTGTTGATATTGTTTGTGGAAATTTTTTTAACAATAGTAATAATAATTTACAGTGTTCCATTGTGTCTTCACTGTGTTCAGCAGTCATGACAAGCAATCTGTGTTGTAATTCTTGTGGTATATGATAAAATATTTCACATAGTAATTCAGATTCTAGATCACCATGTTCTGATCTTAGGCATGTTGTTATTGCCTCAATTTCATTCCACAATATACGATCATCAGGAAAATTTTGAAATCTATTAAATATTAAAAATTACAATTAGATATTTATTATTTTAATGAAGAAATAAATCAACTATTAATACTTACATTTCACTGAAACATTTAGCAGCTTCTTTGACATTTTTAGATAATTTTTCAATCCTGTATGCTTCAAACTATATATAAAAACAAATTATAATTATTTACATGTTATTTTTAGTGTAATAATATTTCAAAAATGTTATTAAATAATAATGCAACCTAACCTGTACTTTGGCACTGTGAGGAAATAATGATTTTGCTGTTATTAACCATGATTTTGCTGAATAAATATCTGTTGCTAATGCTTCTTTAGCACGTAATAATAAATATTCTTCTTTTGATAATTTATTATCACCGACAGAAGAATTAACAAACATTGTTTATAATATAAATTGTTGTTTCTTGGATCTCACTGAACCAAACATTCCCAACGAATGATCAAACTTCAAATGACAGTTCCCTACACACAAACTGTTGATGAAAAAAAAAAACGACCCTAAATGATCAAAAGAACATGAACGAGAAATGATACATCAACATGATCATGAAGAATTTAACATATAATAAATTAATGAAGCAAACAAACGAATTGTGATTAATTTGGCAGGACTATCAACCAGTCTTCCAATCACATAAAAAATACAACAATATAAAATGAAACAAACACAAAACTAAATATCAAATTTGAAAGTTGGTTTTTTTTATTATTAATTGTGTACAATATTGTCTAAGTATTACAAATATTTAACTCAAAAACTCGTCAGATAAAAATATGAAATTTAATGATGATGTTATTAAATCTCAGCAGGCACAGCTGATGTCTTGGGTCTGAGTGGTTTAATTTCTGGTACTTCTACCTTGTTTTTGTTGACTGTAACAAATAAAATAGACATAAGAAAATTAGACAATAAAAAAATTTATAATATAAATAATATAAATAAATAAATAAATTACCCATTGAATAATAAACTGGAATTGATTTGCTATTTTTAGTCTTGATGAGAAGTGATTTGATGTTTGTTAATCCACCTGGATAACTTTTTTTAATTTCTTTAAAAGCAGCAAGAACATTATCAACAATATCAGATGATTTCATTGTTGTTAAAGCAACCTCGACAATATGTGTATTACCATTTGGATTAATATCTAAATTTGCTTTTTTCAATGCATTATCAATTTCACTTTTTAAATTATCTCTTGATAATTTAATTGGAATTGGTTTTCTTGCAATTTTATGAAAATTACTTCCAAGAAGATGAGTCAAGTGTCCAGTAATTTTTCCATCAACAAGATAGAAATCAAATAATCTAGCAAGTTTTAATTTTGATTCAAATTGACGATATTCAGTCTTGACACGATTCATTGGTATAACTTCTTTGATTCTTGTTACTTTGTGGTCACGTAAAAGTGTTTCATAATGTTCAACTGATTTTTCATAATCTTGACGAATACCTTTTACAAGATCTGGTACAAATAGTGCAACTTCATCGTCTTCAGCAACTAATGAATGTGGCAAATAACTGGAAAATTAAATTATTATTATTAATTTTTGTTTAATAATATTTTTTTCTTAATAAATTAACATTTGTTTTTTTTTTTTTTCATAATTTATTTTGAATCAGTTATTATCATAAGGATCCATTGGTTATTTAATAATTTAATAATCATATTTTTATTATTTATTTTGTTAATTTAAATTTTTTAATAATTTAATACTTACATTCTTACTGTTCTTCTTGGAGTTTTTGGAATTTTAACAGCAGTTATTTGAAGAAATACTGAATTTTTAGAAATTTGATTCAACAATGATTTTTCTTCTTGATTTTTTTTTGAATCAATCATTAATAGAGCTTCAACGCATTTTGATACATGCTCTTTTGTGCATTTCAAAACACCAGATTTATTTTTATTTAATTTAATATCTTTTTTCTTTTCTTCTTTAATAACTTTTTTCTTTTCTTCTTTAATAACTTTTTTTTTTTCATCTTTAATATCTTTTTTTTTTTCTTCTTTAATTTCTAATTTTTTTTCTACTTCTTTTACTTCTTTTTTTACTAGCTTTAATTTTTTTTGTAAAACTTTTTTTTTTTCTACTTTGTTTTTAACTTCTTTTTCAACAATTTTTTCTTTTAGCTTATCATTTTTTTTTGCTTTTTTAATTGGTAATTGTACTGCTGGTACTTTTTCAGCTTTAGTTTTGACGATTTTTTTTGTCATTTTAATGATTTTTTATATTAATTTATATTATTTACTTGTAATTATTATTAATAATTATTAATCTTGTATTTGGAAAACGTGCAACGAGTCACTCCAAAGCACGAGATAACCTAACTTTAATAGTTTAATTATTGAATTAACACAACGTGGGAAAAAGAGAGAAAAAAAAAAAAATTCTTTTTAGTCAACTTTAAGGGCGTTGTACAGTGTACATATAAAGGGTAGTATCCAATTGTCCACTTTATCAAGCAAGATCTTTTATTTTCACAAACTATAATAATGATATTAAATAATTAAAAATAAATAAGCATCAAAGAGTGCATGCACAAATAATTATTATTTATTATTTATATGTTTTGTTTATCTATTTATTTATTTATTTTTATATTTATAATGTAAATTTATATGCGCGCGCAGCAAATTAAATTGGTTGTAAAAATAGCCGTAAAAATAACCGAGCAAAAAAGGAACAACTTGCATTTGCATTTAAGTTTTGTAAACTGCACCAAACTGCACTTATTGTTCTTGTTGCTCTTTCTGGCTCTTTCTCATACATGAAAAATCAAAACAAATCAACATGTAAGTAACAAGTTTTTATCTCATTAAGTAGGTTAGTTTTTAACATGTGGCTAATGATAAATTTTTAATTTTTTACAAGGAAGTACGATGGACCAACAATTGGTGAAAGACAAAATGATGCTGGAGATGTTGGTGGCCAAAAAAATAGTTCATTTAGAGCTAAAGAAAAATTTACAACACCAACTAGTCATGAAATGATGAATCTTCGTGAAATTCAAAATTTATATTCATCTAATCTCTTTCGTTTACAAATTGAAGAACTATTGGATAATGTTAAAATAAAAGAAAAATATAAAAATAAATTTA
Source organism: Aphidius ervi (assembly GCA_015776835.1). Taxonomy (NCBI): domain Eukaryota; kingdom Metazoa; phylum Arthropoda; class Insecta; order Hymenoptera; family Braconidae; genus Aphidius; species Aphidius ervi. The sequence continues at coordinate 495,492 of MKYW01000016.1, read as the reverse complement.
ATGACTGGTATTTAAAATTAAATAATAATATCAATTTGATGGAAAAGCTAAAGCCAAAAAAAGTATGTGTCATTGGAGCATATTCTATTGGAACAACAATTGGTCCATCAGCAACGATTGATTTAAAAATGGAAATACCAAGTGAATTTATTTCTAAAAATGATGATGAATATATAAAACAACATACAGCATATCTTAATTATGTTGCATCAATCATTCATGATGACATTGTAAGTGAAAAAGTATTAACTGGAGACATATCATGTCCAAAATTGATGTTAACACCAACTGGATCACTCTCAAAGTATATTAAAGTACTTGTTCATTTTGTGTCATCAGTTGACTCAATTAAAATTGATGAAGCTAATAATTTATCAATTGAAATGTTGAAGAATTATCCCAACATCATTGATGGTATAAAACTTTTAAAAATTTGGCTGTATCAAAGACAGCCAAGAAATTTAACATCAACATTTAATGGTCACTGTTTAACAATGTTCATGATATATTTATTGAAAAAAAATAAAATAAATCGTTACATGAGTTCCAATCAGGTCATCAGAAATTTCTGGATTAATTTATCAATGTCTGATTGGTCAAAAAATGGAATAAGCTTGGCAAATAGTGATGAAATTAAACATAAAATTATATTCTATCATCAATTTAACGATTGTGTATTTATTGATTCAACTGGTAATCATAATATAGCTCAATCATTGACCAAAATGAATTATGAGTGGATTAAAAATCAAGCTAAATTAGCTATTGAATGTCTTGATAACAATGTCATTAATAATTTTTATGTGTTGTTTATGACACCAGTTAAATTTTATATAAATTATGATCATTTATTAATTATTGATGGTAAAAATCAACCACAACTTGATGATATTATTTCAACATTAAAAAAAGGTTTTAATAATAGAATAGATGAAATATTTATAATGCCTAAACAAGTAAACAGCAATGAATCAATGGAAAATATGCAAAATAAAATTTACATTGGTATCAGATTAAATCCTTATACAAGTTTGAATATTATTGAACGTGGTCCAACAGCAAATGATCCAGAAGCCATTGAGTTTAAAAATTTTTGGGGTAATAAATCAGAATTACGAAGATTCCAAGATGGTGATGTGTGTGAAGTTGTCTGTTGGGAAAAAGCTAAAACACTTGCTGATAGAAGAATGATATGTCAACAAATAACAGCATATTTATTAAAAAACAAATTTAACATATCAAAGGATGAATTTACATATATTGGTAATGAAGCTGATGAATTTTTGATGTTAAAAAAAATGAAAATAAAACATTTTTCAAATGGTACTGGTGAAGAAGCTGCTTTACAAGTGATAAATGTATTTTCTGAGCTTCAAAATGAACTGTTGTCATTGACAAATTTACCATTGTCAATAAAAAGTGTTGATGGAACAAGTGGTGCATTGAGATATACAGATGTATTACCACCACTTGCAACAACTTATAAAACAAAATTTAAATATGCACCAGCAATTGATGCTGTTATTAATTTATCATCAAGTAGTAAATGGCCAAAAGAAATTGAGGCATTTAGAAAAACAAAAATTGGATTTTACATAGAAATTTCAAATTGTTTACGTCGTGAATTTAATTTAAAAACAAAAGTATTAACAAATGGAATAATTGTATTTAAATGTGGCTTTATATTTCGTCTTGTTATTGCTGAAGATAAAGAAATTGTATTATTAAAACAAATTAATAATAATGGTATTATTGAATACAAAAATAATGATGAATCAATTGAATTGGAAAAAAAATTATTCCATTTGCCAAAATTATGTAGTGCATTGCATGCTTTACACTTGCAAAAATCATCATTTGGACCAACATGTTGTCTTGTTAAACGTTGGCTATCTGCTCATTTAATTGATGATTTTTATATACCAGAAATTGTTGTTGAATTAATTGTTGCATATGTTTATTTATCACCACAACCATATGAACCAGTTCACATGCCACAAGCTGGATTTATGAGATGTCTTGAATTTTTTTCAAGTCATCAATGGAAAACTGAACCAATTATTGTCAATTTGAATAATCAAATGACAAATGAAGAAATTATTACAATTCAAAATCATTTTGCTACATTGAATAGAGAAGAATCATTACCATATTTATTTATTTCAACTCCTTATGATCATTTGAGCTCAATGTGGACAATTAATTCACCAAATAAAATGATTTTACAACGTGTTAGTTTATTAGCTAAAGAAACATTGAAGCTTGTTGATATACAATTTAATGAAGGTATTAAATTTAATTGGAGACCAATGTTTAAATCACCAATAAATGACTATGATGTTCTAATACACTTGAAGGATGAATTTAATTCAAAAAGATATCAATCATTTGATCTTGATGATTCAGTTGATGAAGAGACTTGGCATCCATACAAGCAACACAGTGAAGAAGAAATTCCACTTGTTGAATTTGATCCAGTTGAGTGTTACTTGAAAGAACTCAGGGTAAACATTTATTTTAATAATTGTTAATTGTTTTTTTTTTTTTTCATTAATTGTGTTAATTATTATTTTGCTTTATTTATTTACAGAATGCATATGGTGATATCGCACTATTTTTTCATGATAAATATGGAGGATCTGTGATTGGTGTTGTCTTCAAACCATTTGCAATGGAAGAAAAAAAATTCCAAATATCTAACATGAATTATCGTAAACTTGACGATAATGATAAATTGATTTTAAATTTACCAGCAATCGTAGAAGATTTCATGATTATTGGACGTGATTTAGTTAATGATGTAAAATTACAAACAAAGTTGTATTAATAATAATCTTAAATTATTATTATTATTAATATTATTATTAACTAAATAGAAAGAACACTCCAATTATTAATAACTTTAAATTTCACCTTTTCATTTAACAAAGTAATTTTTTTTTCTCAGAAATAATTAAATGACTAGTTTTGTTCTGTTATTACAATAGTTTCCATTATTAAAAATAATGTCATTAAATTATTGTAATTAACCTACATAAAATAACTTTTCAAAGAATATAATTTTATTCAATTTTTTTCAAAATATATAGTCAAGGATGTATCAAGAAATAGTGACTCGATTAAAAATGGGTGGTTGCTTCAATTCATTGATACCAATGACCCTAAATAAAAAAAACTTACAATTAAAACAAATACATTGTAAAAATTTAATAAATATATAGAAAAAAAATAACTAAATTTTGTAAGACATAATTCTTATTTCCTTTTAAAAAAAAATTATTACTTGTGGTTTAAAATAGAAATTATCTATTTTAATATTATCAGATTCATATTACGGATATTACCTGATAATTATAATTAAATATATTCAATTATAAATATATTTCTGTAATTTACCCTATGCACCAAAATTAATTATTAGCTATGACCATGAATTATTACTATGATAAAATATGTATTCAAATATAAATTCTTTTTTTCTTTAAATGTATTTTCTTACATTTGTGCGGCAACTTTTTTTTTTTTTACAGCATTGCAAAGTAATTTTTGAGTGTAATTAATAATCGCACTTCTGTTATATTTTCCTATTATTTGTTATAAATAAACCAACTTACTTATAAAACCATCTATATTATGATAATATCTTATAAGACAAAATAATAATGTACTCTTCGTAAAAAAATTTTCTCCGTTTATCATTGAAATTTCTCCGTTATTTTTTTTACGGTGTTCCAATTAATAAAATTAAGCAAAAGAATCGTAACACTGTGAAAAAAATGACGGAGAAATTTCAATGTTAAACGGAGAAATTTATTTTCTGAAAAGTATATTATTATTTTGTATTAATAAAAACGGTTTTATAAATAAGTTGGATTGTTTATAAATTGTAACAAATAATAGAAGTATACATATAACTGTTGATTAATATTTAGTGATTATAATAATTTGATTTAAAAAAAAAAAATATCGACTTCCTTAAATTGAGTCATCTGCAATAACAGGTGTTGTACCATTTTTACTCAAATCAGATAGAACAAATATGTTCCAAACATTTCTGATAATCTGGTAACTGCTGTCTTGTATATTTCGATAATATCACATTTTGTAAATAATTTAGCTGTCGTTTCTAACATTATGTCAATGATAACATTTAGTCAATGGTACCAATTGTTGTACCAAATGAGTAGGATCCAATGATACAAATATTTGTTGCAAATTGATGGTTTTAAAAATTTATATGTTCCTTTTTCATTAATTGGCCCATCGATTGCTATTTTAACACCAAGTTTGATAAATGTTTTTGTTTCGACAAATCACTGTCTTCTGTTCTGGTGTTCCCGAGAAAAATTGAAGAAGATCTTTGTAGATCATTCGCTGTAGACCTACATAGCTCGTCATTTCGTCCGCATCTATGTTTATCTTCTTAGATCTAATGAGCTTACTGTACTATACTTCAGTATCTGGTATTGATTCAATTATTTTAACTAATTTTGGATACCAATAATTGTTAAATTTGTTCTGATGGTTCTATTAATAATAGTCAAATGATAGCCAATATGATTGAATCAACTTTTTGATTCAAACACAATTGAAACAGAATTATTCCATTGCAAATATTTGGATAACCTTTTAGCATTTTTTTAACTTCGAAATTTCTCCGTCATTTCTTTTCACGCGGTGTTCCAATTCTTTGACTCAATCAAGTGATACATCCCCAAAATTGACGGAGAAATTTCGAAGTTAAAAAAATGCTAAACGATTATCCAAATATTTGCAATGGAATAATTCTGTTTCAATTGTGTTTGAATCAAAAAGTTGATTCAATCATATTGGCTATCATTTGACTATTATTAATCAAATCAGAACAAATTTAACAATTATTGGTATCCAAAATTAGTTAAAATAATTGAATCAATATCAGATACTGAAGTATAATATAATAACATGTCGCAACAAATTTAACAACTGGTACCCAAAACTAGTTAAGACAATTGAGTCAATACCAGAAACTGAGGACTGTGATTTGTCTAAACAAAAACAATTATTGAAACTTAGTGTTAAAGTACCAAAAACTGATGTGCCGTTTAATGAAAAAGGGTCCAATTGCAGATGCTAAAAAAAGACCTCTAGATGATGTGGAAAAAACAGAAACAATACAAAAGAAAAAATTTAAAAAAAATAAAGAATTATATTCAAGCCACCAACAGCTGTTGAATTAAATCAACTTCGTGAAACTGAGAATTTATTTCATTCAAATTTATTTAGACTACAAATTGAAGAAATATTGACTGAAGTTAAATTAAAAGATAAATATGTCAACAAATTTAACAGCTGGTATTCAAAATTAGTCAAGACAATTGAGTCAATACCAGAAACCGAGGACTGTGATTTTTCAAAACGAAAACAGTTATCAAAACTTGGTGTTAAAGTACCAAAAATTGATGTGCCAATTAATGAAAAAGGGTCTTATAAATTTGTAAAACCATCAAATATTAGTGTCATTGGGTCCTATTCACTATTGGCAGAACAATTGGACCAAATGTCATCATTGACATAATGGTAGAAATGCAAGCTAAACTATTCACAAAATGTGACTATCAAAATTACAGATACTCAAGAAAACGTTCAGTTTAATTGAGCTACATTGCAGCACATCTTGATGATAGCATTGTATTGTTAAAAAAAAATTTCGTAGTAGAATAATTCTGTTAACAAAATATAGTTGAATAGAGGAGTTGATTCAACCATATTGACCATGTTTGGTAAAAAGTTAAAAATATACACGACCTGCAACTACCAGATTATCAGAAATTAATCAACAGTTATATGTACACTTCTATTATTTGTTATAAACAAACCAACTTATCTATAAAACCATCTTTATTAATACAAAATAATAATGTACTTTTCGTAAAAAAATTTCTCCGTTTAACATTGAAATTTCTCCGTCATTTTTTTCACAGTGAAATGACGGAGAAATTTCAATCTTAAACGGAGACGTAGGGATGTTCAATATATATCGATATTATCGGATATCGCCATATCAAAACACGATATCGTTATCGAATTGATATTTTGGCGAAGTAATATCGGATATTTAATAATATCGAGGTAAATTGATTTTACCACTTGTTAACGAAAGAATTGTCCGTCCATTTTCAAATCAAAAATAATTTTAATTGATTGCTAATAAAAATACTATATTGAAATTAAATCGTAAGTTAATTAATAAATTAAATTAAATACGTATATTTGGTTTTTTATGAAGTAACTTGGATATTGCCATTATGGAAAACTTACAATAAAATTTTTGAAAATGTAATTTTTTTTATTAATTATAGTACCAGAAAAGAATAATCGACTTTCTATTTATTATTAATATTTTATTATACAATACTCAAAAATATGATAATAAAAAATGTGTAATTATTAATCAACATTTCATTGAAACATGACTATGCAATAATAAATACATTTTTTTTACTACTAATTATAGTTTTCAAAGATTTTGTTATTAATAATTATTAATTAACAATTGTCAACTGTCAATTTAAAACTCATAAATTCACAGCCAATTAAATTAATACGTTTGAATATTTTTTGATGTTTGATTGGCTGTGGCCATCCAAGCCGCCATTAAAATTTGTTGGTAAGTAGTTTTTCAGTCGGTACATCAACCGTGATATCGAATATCCGATATTTGACGCCGACCCATATCGAATTAATATATCGTCCGATATCGCACATCCCACTTACGTCATATTTAATATTTATCATGCTGCATGCTTGATTCGTGAATAACAATTAACAATCATTTTATAACAATGACTTCAAAACAACCAATTCCTCGTGTTATTCTTGGTGAATATGGCATACCAAATGTAAGTTAATAATTAAATTAATAAAAGCAATAAATTAATAAATAATAATTATATTTTCATGATTATTTAAGGCCAATGAGTATTCTAACCTCCGACCTCCAGGTCCCTGGAACATAGAAAAATACAAAGAGGTAAATAGCTAATTAATTTGTTGCATAAAAAAAAACAAATAATAAATAAATATTAATCCTATTTAATTTTTATTATAGAATATAAAAATATCTGTTGTTAAAAAAACCGAAGAAGATGGAATTTGTAAAGAAATTGAATTTGATATTGTTGGTTGTTCACATGCTTTGGCAAATGCTTATCGTCGTATAATGCTCAGTGAAATTCCTTCAATGGCAATTGAAAAAGTATACATATTAAATAACACAAGTATGTTACAAGATGAAGTACTTGCTCATAGACTTGGATTGTTACCATTAAAAGCTGATCCAATTTTCTTTGAAAATCCATCAACTTCAACAAATGACAATGATGAAGTAAGTGAACAAGACACATTGAGATATGAATTAAAAATAAGATGTACAAAAAATCCAAATGCTCCAAAAGATTCACAAGAGCCTAAAGCAATTTATTGCAACAGTTATGGTAATGATTATTAAATTTTTCTCTTTATTAATTATATATTTAATAAATATGTCAACTAATTATTTATATGTAGTTTATAGTAGTGATATTCAATGGGTACCACTTGGTGGACAAAAAAATATGTATCCAAATGGTGAAAATGATTTTGGTATGCTTGAAAAAGATATTCTTATTTGTAAAATGAGACCTGGACAAGAAATTTGTGCATATATGCATGCTGTCAAGGGTATTGGCAAGGATCATGCTAAATTTTCACCAGTTGGTAAGTTGATTTGTTGATAAATCTTCAATAAATTGTCTAATTTATCTAATTTATCATGGCTTTTCTTTTAGCTACAGCAACTTATCGTCTATTGCCTGATATCCAATTGAAAAAAAAAATCACTGGTGAACTTGCTGAGAAATTAAAAGGCTACTTTAGTCCTGGTGTCATTGAACTTGTCAAAACTAAAGATGGTGTTGAAGCTAAAGTTAAAGATGCAAGATATGACAGCTGTTCACGTAATATTTATGGAAATGATGAATTAAAAAATTCTGTTGATCTTGGAAGAATTTCTGATCATTTTATTTGTAAGTTTAATTTATTCATCTGCTATCATTATACAATATTTATATTTTGTTTATTTTTTTTTAGTTAATGTTGAAACTGTTGGTGCTATTCCACCAAATTTAATATTTTTGGAATCAGTTAAAGTTCTCAAAAAAAAATGTCGTAATTTCCTGGAAGAACTCGACAATATAAGTTAAGAATTTTTCCAATTAAAATATATGTTGATTTAATTTTTTAATTTATAAATTTCAAATAAAAACAAAATACATGGTTTTTTATTTTATTTTTTTTTTTTTTTTGTTCGAATAAACAACTTCAAGTTTATTATCAATATTTTTTTTTTTTATTAGTGTAAAATTATTTTTAAAAAGTAAATATGAATTTTGATAAAAATCAAGAACATGAATTATTTGTCATTGATTTTTTAGTAAAACGTTTAAATTTAACAAGTGAAAAATTGGATAAATTAAAGTTAAATTTATTATCTGTTAATTTAAAATTTTTAGAATTTCCAAAGCTCATAATTAAATTAAAAAATTTATCAGGTTATCAAAAGAGTGACAATTTTTTTGATATATTTACTGGCAAAACGTGTATTTTCAGTGATCATTCATTTGATTTTATAAAGAAACTTGAGAGTGATCCAATTTGTCTGGAGATTCATAAAATAGTTGATGATTATTGTGACACGAATGATGATAATCCAATTTGCTGGATGAAATTAATAGTTACTGGATGTTTTTGTAGAGCTGATTCATCAGAATTTTATAAAATTGAAGATTCTTATGAACTTATTGATGGTGATGATAAAGCATCTGGAACTATTGATATATGTATTAAAATATCACGTCTTGGTAGATGTCTTCAGCATAAATTCCAGACTGATAAAGAATCATTGAGTTTTAGAGAAGTTAATTCTTCAAGTGTATACATTTGTAAAAAGCTAATTGATAAAAATGATAAAAGTAAAGATAAACTTTGGACTCCAAGAATGAAAGAAACTGTCAATAAAGATATTGAGATTAGAAATATATTTGGTATTTCTATGCTTTGCAAAGATGTTTTTGAAAAACAACCAGGTCCATCAGTTGATGAATTAAAAAATGAATCAGTTTCTAATGAAAATCTTGAAGAGTCGATTGACAATCAACCTGATGTAAATAAAAATTTACCTTGCAATAGTGGGACGTGTTCTAAAATAATATTATCAGGTTTTAAAGATATCGAAATGAATTTAGAAACAATTAAAAGTCAAGATAATATTATTATTGATCGTCTTCGTGGTGGTTATGGTGATAAACCTAATCAATTTGAAAGTTGTTTTTGTAAAGATAAACCACCACATGAATACAGTTATCCAGGTGAACCAAAAAAACCATGTCAAGCAATTGATTGTCTATCAAAAGCCCTAAAAGATGCTGAAAATTTTGTTGAATCTATTGGAAAAATACCTGGAATGGAAGGTCTAGGTCTTACAAATCCAATTGATAGTCCATACTTTAATATAAGTCGAAAAAATTTTAAAAAATCATCTCCAAGAAATATAATTTCCATAAAACCTGATGTTAAAATTCCAGATAAATATATTGATTTTTCAAGCTTTAAAAAAAATACAGTTGTTGATAAAATTATAGAAAAATCTAACAATATTTTTGATGAAAAAAAACATGTAAATAATAATCAACAAATTGACAAAATTAATGACCTAAAAAATGAAAATTCTTCAAATATAAATGGCATTAATAATAGTTTAAAAAAAAAAAAAAAATCATTAAAATTAAAAAAGAAAAAAACCAATAAATTTAATAAACATAAACAAAAATATTCAACAAAAATAATGAATAAATCTAGTAAAAATCCTTATGATGTTAAAGTAAGTAAACGGGTATTAAATTTAGTGAGATCAGTTAGTCCAAGTGGATGTTATGGTCATCGAAGTTGTGTTGAAATAAGATGTCGTGTTCCTCGTAACATGGGCTGGTTATGGAATACAAAAAAAACACCTGGTAATATTAAGCCAAAAATTGATTGGAAACCTGGTGCAATATCACGACGTGTTTGGCAAATATTTCAATCAAAAAGAGCTGCTAAATCACTTGATGATATTGATGTTAGACCAGTTGTAATACCAATGGTTAAAGGAAAAAAAAATAAATTTAAATCAAAAAGTTTATTATCGTCATTGGCACGAAGTCAACGTGGAAGAAAAATTGATGAATTTGCAACTACTCCATCTCTTCATATTCATAGAAAAAAAGGTGACTATTATTTTACCATGTATCCAGTGAAAAAAAAAAATCCTGATACATCAAATGAAGATGAAGATGTAAAACCATTACAATTTAAATTAACTAAAAATCATGATGGTGATTCTGATCCTTCTGATCAATCTGATTTAGAAATTGAATTTTCACCACCTGGTGCACTTGATAAACCATCAAAAATTATTGAATATAAACATGCTGATACTCAAGTTACACATCAAGAAATTATAAATGCTTTTAAAAGTGAAACACTTCCAATTGCTAAAAAAAAATTAAAAATTGCTAAAAAAAAATAATTTTATAATAAATTTTTAACAGCTAAAATAAAATTAGATTAATTTTTCATATTGTCTTTTGGAGCACAGTATATTTTTTGAGTGTTTTAAAATTTAAAAAAAAATTACTTGTCCATTTTTTTAAACGTACAATCATATCAATTAAAAAAAATCAATCAAATTTTTTATATTAAAAATTTTAATAAATCAAAAAACAGAAAATAATAATTTTTATAATTAAAAAAATTATTATCAATATATCAACAACAAGCCTTGATTATTAAATAATTTTTTTTCTCAACTTACATAATAACATCAATTTTTTATAAATGAATAAATAATTAATACTATAAAAAAAAAGATAAAAAAAAAATTAATTTGTTTATAAAATAAAAGCTATAAAAAATGTTTTCATTTAAATTTTAAAAATTCATATAAGTTGGATGTAAAAATATTAATAGAACATTATCATTTGTGTGTTGCTAGCTGGATGTTGATAAAAATAAATCATCAATTTATTTAGAAAAACAATATTGTATTCGACAGCTGTCTATGCATATGTATGAGTGCAGTAAAGTACTGACTGGTGTAGCCATTTACAGTGGTCATATACATTATACATGTTCAGGCTTCAGTCAAGATAAGATACTTGTTTGGAGCACACAAAATTCACGACCTTTAAGAAGTGTAGTGTTGATATTTTTAAAAAATTAATTAACCGCTTATTTTATAATTTTTTATATACTGTTTTTTATATTTTTTTTAAATTTTATATATATTGTAGAAAAAATATTGTGTAAATTATTTCGATTGTGTAATTATACAAAACAGTTACATTGATTTCGATTAATTTCTGTGAAAATTTTATTGAGGCTGCAAGTGGATTTAATTGCTCCAATTTAGGTGAATAAAATTGAGTAATTTATTAATTATTTTGCTCACTAATATGTTTTAAATTAGCTATTTAGTTTTATTGTTAAATTTAGAGGAAAAATGAATTTTTAATAATACAGTTTTAGTCGTTTGATAAACCTGTTTATTTTAAGTTATAACCGGCATTAATGTCAAGTTGATTTTTACTTGAATTGTTGGTTTGACCTTAATCATCATGACTAGCGGATTAATTCCGACAGAGGGGGTAGATCTCGATGTAAAGTGTTTTTTATTTTTTTATATTTTTTTGTTATTTGTATTCAATCTGTTTGCGCATGATCGTTTTATAAGGGAGAAAAAAAACGGTATTTTTTTATGATATTGTTTTTGTAATTAATAATTATGCTTGTATTTTTTAATTGGCAAAAAATTCTTGCATAAAAATTCAATTTTATCCTGGTTTTTTTCAGTATAATTTTTATTGATTGAAATATTTCTTTACATTAAAATTAATCATTACATGGAATTTTATTTTTTTGCATGAAAAAAAAAAAATCTTTGATTGCAAAATAAAGACTATTTATTTGTAATTATTTTATTTAATATTGTAACTGTAGAAGCTTGATAAAAAAATCTATCAAAATTCTAGAAAAATTGCTCCGTAATTTAAAATTTTTCTCCGTTAGTTTGAATTTTTTCTCCAAGATTTCGCAGATTTTAAGCAGCATTGATATAATTATTTTTCTGAAATTTCTTGTTGTTTATTATAATGAAATTTTAATCAGTAACGGTTAAAAAAAAATGATGGAATATCTCAGGTTATCTGAGACTGGCTAGACAGTTTATCGTGCACTTGTCCTTCAACTTAACATTGCATTTTTTTCATCCAAGATAAATTACTAATGTAAAATTAAAAAATACATATGTTGTTTTAATCAAATACATAAATTTTATCAAAGATTTTTTTATTCTTTCATGAACCAATTGGAAAACAGTTCAACGTAAAAAAGTGGACAAAATTTTCTGCTTGATAACAACAAAAGTATCATAAATATTTAAAGGAACTTGGAAAGCTAATAAAGTGATCAATTTATTATTCTTCACTGGACTAATTAAAAGGAAAATAAATAATTATGAATAAAGCAGTACTGACTGGATTTCATTTAACTGCATTTGCAGTATTTTCATTTGCTGTTTATTACGATTTTATGTACACAATAATACCAGCAAGAATCAACAAGTTGCACAGTGGCTATGGAGGAAAATTTAAATTTCTAACATATTGGGATGCGGTTTGTAAAAATTTAATTACCATTTATTTTTATTTATAATTTTAAATATTAATTAAGGCTTAAATAATTTACAGATTGCTCAAGCATTGTTCTTTTTAATTTGTACACTTAATGATTTTTATGGAACAAATTCACCTTCACCAAAAACTCGACCACTTTTAAGACGAATCAAGGATTATTTTCATGCAACTTATAGCTTTCCTCTGGCTATGGTAAGATGAAGAAAATCTTGAAGAAACATTGTCAATTTAATTAATTTATTTCTCAACAAACCAAAGTTGGATAAATAAATTATGAAAATTATTAAAGTACATTTGTTGTTGCAGTTTGTTGGTGTTACATTTTGGGCATTGATGTTTGTCGATCGTGAATTGGTGTTACCAAAAGCTATTGATCCATATTTTCCATCGTGGTTGAATCATCTTATGCATACACTCATCATGGTTACAACAATAATCGAGATGATCATAGCTCCAAGACAATATCCAAAAAGATCACGTGGATTTTCTGGATTGCTTGGAGTCATGCTCATATATCTTGTTTGGTAATTCAATTGTTCATTCATATATTATTCAAGTTACAAAGATTGTATAGTTTATTTAAATGTTTTTCTTATTTTTCGCTTGACAGGATGCATTTTATTTACTTCAAAAGTGGTGTCTGGGTTTATCCAGTGATGGAAGTATTGTCATTACCATTGAGGATTGTCTTCTTTCTTGTTTTGTTTGCATTTTCTGTTGTTTTATATATTGCTGGAGAAAAATTTGATCAACTTCTTTGGGGTAAGAAACAATTAAATACAAATTTTTTTACAAAAATTAATATCATGTTTAAAACAAAAAAAAATACATAAGATTAATGTTTTTTTTAATGACAAAATAGGCGAGCTAAATGTTGATTTTATATTAAAATTTAATTAATATTTTTACTCTTGTGATTATTTAAAAATTAAATGAAAAAGAAAAAATATTAAATTTAAATTTGACAAGTAAATTAATTGTTGTTTTTTTTTTATTTTAGGTTCAGCAAAAAAAAGTATCAAAGGAAGTAACAAAAAGAAATCAAAATAAGATAAATAATTGACATTTAGAAATATCATTGTGAAATATTTATCACATGATTTGTTGAATATATATTAAAATGAAGTATCAAAAAGTTATAGCTACTTATTTTGTTAATATACACTTTCTTATTGTCAATAAGTAACTGCCTATTATTAATAAATTCTTTATGAAAAATAAATTAAATTAATATTTTATAAAACCTTTTGTTTTTATCAGTTTAAAAATGCTCATGAATTATTTTATAAATATTTCTCGACACAATTTGATATGCCAGCAAGGTTTTTGTTGTTGACGTTATCAAACTGGTGAATTTAAATAAAGTAAATCAGCACCAAAAAAAAAAAAAACCAGTGATTAGTCTAGTTTTGATAAAATAATATCCCCATGAAAAACAACAATTTTATCATTGTTAAATTAAATATTTCAAACAGACATCTAGGTCATTCAATCAACAAACATTTCTGCTAAAAATAATGTCAAAAATAATGTTGAAGACTCACTTTTGATAGCCTAGAAGATAACAAGTAACCAAAATAAAATTAACAAAACAAATTTAAATTTATTTCTACTCAAATACTGCTGATTATTTTTATTGAACAGGTTTTAAAATTTTTACATCTCAATACGTATGTAAGAATGAAATTATTTATTAAAAATTATCACATTTAATTCAGACAAAATCATTGAACAAAAAAAAAAGTTTCAACATTAATTTATAATTTTAGTATATATTTTATCTGATATATTTTTAGCAATTAATTATTCATAAACACATATGTATTTCTAATTTTATTTATCAAAAAATTCAGTCGTTGAATTTTCTTGTTCATTATGACTTGATTCTTTTTTTGGGCTTTGATTTATCTGTTCTTTTTCGATAGCAGCCAACTCGGCTTCTCGCATGGCTGAATGAATAACTGGCTCAGCCCAAAAACCTGGATTAAAAGCAGGACCTGTACCACCAAGTTCAGCTGATAAAATATCAGTTGGAAGGTGTTCATGAAGCGTGCTCATATTATTTCCATGTAAATAAATCTAAACGAAATTAATTATTACAAAATATTCAACAGAAAAAAAGTAATAGTAATATTTTATTTTTATTTGAGTTTATGTATTACCTTTCGTCGTGTTTTCTCGTCAAGAAAAGGCTTAATTAGTGTCAATGTTGCTTGAACATACAATGGTGTTGAAAGAAAATGAATTGCTTTAAATCTTGCTGGAAATCTTCCACGTAATGCAACAATTAAATTTTTAACTGCTGTTGCACCTAGTGCTCCACCTTGACGCAATGAAAAATCACTCCAATCAACAACTGCCACAAATCCAAATTGCTAATAATAAAAATAATAAATAATTGCTAAAAGTATTCATTTAAAAAATATTTTTTTAATTTTTATTTACCTGATTACGTTGATCTTGTATTAATATTTCCAGAACTAAAAATATTGCACGTAATACAGAAATTGCAGGCACTGCTATTGGATCCCATTGTGATGCTAATATTATAAGAACACATCTGCCTTTTCTTTATGTATAAAACAATTTAAAAAATTATGTAAATTTTATTGTCAATTAATTTCTTGTTAATGAAATATTCATGTTTATTTTTTAATCATTATTTTTATGACGATGGAAATTTTTTTCTTGGCTCATACAAAGTCTTATGAGCAAGTCAATTAATTTATGACAATTGTCAATGTTCAAGGATTATTTTAAAATGAATTTATTAATAGAAAAATAATTGCCAAATTTATTTTGGTATATTAATTTGAATTGAAAAAATACCAGAAGAGATTTAACGAAATATTTTTAAATTTAAATTTTAATAAATATTTTGATTATAAAATTTTAAATAAATATTTTTTCTTGGTATTGTTTTTGGTGTAGTTTAATTAATTGGATTAAATTGGTGGCTATGTTAATTATTAGAATTAAAAAAAAATTAATATTTTACTCACTTGTCTCGAGCTGGAAGAACACCAGGAATTCCAGCTCTAAGTGCACGTTGAATTGCTGGATCTCTGGCTGTTAAATTTTCAAATATATCTGGACGATTTGCAATTTGAGCTTGATAAGCTCCAATCAATGCAGCAGTTTTATCAGCATGATATTTTCTCGAGAAGAGAAAACGTGTTATGTATTCATCTGTACATTTTGATAAATCTAAACAATAAATCAATAATTAAATATCAAACAATTAATCAATTATTTTTTATACTTTGCTAGATTTTTTTTTTCATTTTAATTGTTGATTATTTATTGTTAATTTTAAAAATGAATTATCGAAATTTATTATGAAGGGATAAGTTGACATTTCGATAGACTTTTTGCAAAAAAAATTAGTTTAAAAGTTTATTTTTTACTTGTTGTTAAATAAAGTAATAAGTTTTATTTATTATTTATTTTTTTTTTTCTTACCTACATTTGGCATACTTCGAAGTATAGCACGAACAGTTTTAACAGCTAATTTTTTATCTTTTGTTTTCATTTTTGATACATCAGGATAGATGTTTCTTGCAAGTTCTGTTGATAGTCCTCGAGTAGGATTCCACATGTATTCGCAATATTCCGCCATTGCTTCATGGATTAATGTTACTAAAAAATTTCGAAATGATAAATGTGTTAAATTAAATTTATTTTCAATTGTCTTATCCCAAAGTTATATATTATAATTTATAAAATGTTAAATTAACATTTGTTTTTTTAATTCAATTTTAAACTAGCATTAAATTAATTATTCCGAATTTATTTGTATTTATTCAACACGAGAATTTAATTAACACAAAATTAAGCCTAGATCATTTCCAACATTCATCTTTAATTTATCGTTTTTTTTTTTTCTCAATTAAAAATTAGCTTGTTTTTAATTACTGCACGTAACAATAAATTAGTATTATGTATCTAATTTTTTAATAACCAGTTTTTTTTTACACTCACTATTCAAACTTTAAAATATAAAATTGATAAATTAATTTGATATAACGTAATTACGGCCATAAAATAATCTCAACATTTTTTTCAAATAATTAATTAATTATAAAACTAGTTTTAATTGCTTAAAACCCATTAGAAATAATTTGTAATTCTAAATAATTTTCAATCAACGTTAAGCAATTAAAAAAATTAAAATATTAAAATTTTTTAAAAATATTTATCTAATATATTATTCAACGTAAAATTTTTTTTTTTTTTTTTGAATAATATTTATTTACTTAATCATAAATTTGAGTGAATTTCATCGTATAACACTTGTGCTAATAATTAAAAAAGATAAAAAACTAGAACACAAAAATATTCGTCTTGAAATTTAACGATGTCTCATTTGTCTTGTCATTTCATTTTAAAAATGATGTGACTCGCGAGAAAATAACAATAAAATTTTGCTGAATAAAAAAAAAAAAAATAAAACAATAATTTTAAAATAAAAATTCTACAAATTTTATTGCAACATATTAAATAATAATAATTATTTTTTTTCTTCTGTGTGTGTAGATTTTTCAAGACAATATTATCACAAACACAAAAATATTCTATTGTATAAAAAAAAAAAATAATTATAATTATATATTTCCTTCAACTAATTATCCGTGGTTATTTCGATGTCGAAAAAAAAAAAATATTATACAGCGATCGATTTTAATATCCACGCATTGAGTGAGTCAACACAATATGAATAATACAAGCAGAGCTGGCATTAAAAAGTTGAGTGAAACGAAGACCTTGAACGTTGAAAAAGCCATTCATATTACAACAATCCATTTAAATATATTTAGTATTATTATCACATTTTTTCCTTCAAAATATTTCAAACATTTAGCTAATAAATATTACACACAATCTTAAAAAATAAATCATAAAAAATTGTCCATTTAATTTCAATCGAAACACCAAAAAAAATCAACTAAACATTTACCAATATTTTTTATTTTTTTAAATTATAAACTCTATACAATTATTATTGTTATTAATATTATTATTTTTATGAATTATTATCAGTAAATATTTTACTAACAATAGTTTACAAATTTAAAAAAAAATTGATAATGTTATCTTTTATTTTTTTATCCACTAATTTGTACGTTTGACCGATTTCCTTTTGGTTTTTTTTTTTATTTATTTTATTGTTTATTACCTGAGGCTCTTTGTTCCGTGGACTTGTTACCGCACAGGTAAGTTTGTGATGACTGACCGGCAAAGTGTATACTGGCTGACTGTACATTGGACGATAGTTCTGAAAGGAAATTTAAAAAAAAAAAAAAATTCTCAATCAGAACCGTTACTTTGTCAATTTTTAGTTTCATTATGTTCATGTGAATTTCATGTTGTTATACAACCTTTTTCATTTTTATTTTCATCATATAAGAAAAAAAAAAAAGAGAAACTTTTTATTGCGTCAATATCATGGCTTTAATTGGAGTAAATTTTTTTTTTTTTTTCTTTTTAATTATCAGGTAAATTTATTATGAATTTAGAATGAAAATATATTTACGAAAAATTGAATTATATATTTATTTTTTTGATAATTTTTTATTACTGTTTTGCCCTTGTGAAAGTAAATATTTTTTGATTCACTTTGAGCTGATAATTTGGAGGAAAAAGTTGAATAAAAATAAAAATAAAAACGACATGGTAATTGGAGTGAATCAGAGTAAGATAAAATTAATCAAGGTAAAATTTTAAACCCAAGGGATTAATATACATTGTCAAAATGAGTAAAGATTGATTTAAAATTTCCAAAAATAGATTTTATTTATTTTATGGGAGGTCTACTGCGTGTTGCGCAGTGTCATGCGCAAAAATTAAAAATTTTTTCTAAAGACGTCAATTGGAACAGCTGGAGCATTGGTGTCATGCTGTCATACTGTCATTGTTATCACACACATGTTTACATATCGATGACATGTTATGAATTTTTTATATGTATTAAAACTGTCATAGAACAAGTGTTCACAACAATTGTTCATCTAAATTGTAAGTTTTATATTCATTTTTGAGTACAAAAAATTTATTAAAATTAAAAATAAAATCATTTGAAATAATCTATAGCAAATTGTTAATAACAAATCAATTTTTAGAGGTTATGTTTATTAAAAACATTTAAAAATATATAGACAAAACATGATATAAATTAATTTACTCAATTTTGTAATAATAATATTACTAAATAATAAATTTAATTTATTATTATAAAATGAGTATTCAAAAAATTGTAGAAATATAAATACTTGTTTTAGTGATTCAAAAAGTTGATCTTGATAGTAAACAAAAATTGGTATATTCTTAAAAAACACTACACTTTTTTTGATAATTAATTTAATAATTTAATACAAAAAAATAAATTACTATTTAATTTAGAAAATAATTTAAAATTTGGGCTTTTTTTAAAATTAAATAAGAACAGCTTTAATGCCAACCATTAAAGCTAAATATTGTTATTAATAATTGCCAATAAATTGTTCTAAATTAACATTTTAAATAAATAAAATATAAAAAAAAGAAACTAAAATGAATTTATTATTGTTTATTCATTTTTAAAAATTTTATCTTCTTGAAAAATAAATGTTAATTTGTTGTAGTTTGTAGAGGGTAAATTGTTTTTATTGATATTTGCTCAACCCTTTACTAACTACCCTTTGAGAGGGTTGAGGAGGCGTAGAAAGTTTGACAAGTAAAAAAGTTGGCTTATTTATAAAACATTCAAATGAAAAATTAAAAAATTAACGGTGACATTTGTATGTTTGATTAAAAGTTGCGTCAATTGGCATGTGCAGAAAATTTCGATTTCAATTAAAATATTTATAAAAGAGTATAATCAAAATAAATTTAATTTTCATCCAAAAATTGGACAGTAACATTAAATATTTTTCCAGGTATATATTTATCATTGTAAAATTAAATTAGATGAAAACAATTAAATGCCAATAAAATGGAACCAACAATTGATTCTTCCACATCAAAAAATCATGCTCCTGAAACAATCAGCATGGATTCATCAGAACAAATGATACCACCTAATAAACTACTGGATAAAACAAACAAGAATGATATTGATAAAACAAAATTAACAACAAGTTTGACAGCACAAAATTCAGCATTGTTACCTGGTCAAGTAGCTCGTGTTAATTTACAACAAAAACCAGCTGTTAATTCTTTAGCAAATTCAAGTAGTTCTGCAACTGGTAAAGTCATATTATCTATTAAAATAAATCTCTCCACTGATAATCCATTAATTTTACCATTCAATTAAATAACTTTGTTTAAATTTTTCAGGAAATCCAAGAAATAAAACAGCTCTTGCACCTGGTCATAGCTTGATGGACTGGATTCGACTTGGTTCTTCTGGTGTTGATCTAACTGGTTTCAAAGGAGTTCCACAATCCATTACATTAAAAGAACTTGCAAAGCACAATCAAAGAAATGATGCATGGATTGCTATTCGAGGTATAAAAATTTAATAAACATAAAACAATTAACAATTAAATTAATTTTTTTTTCGTTTGTTAATTTATGCAGGTGTTGTGTATAATATAACGAGGTACATGGACTTTCATCCTGGTGGTGTGCCTGAATTAATGAAAGGTGTTGGTACAGATGCAACAAAAATGTTTGATGACGTAAGTTGGGAAATAAAAAAAAATATAGCTAATTATTATTTAATTATTTTAATAGATTTTTAAGTAACTTCGTGTACCTGTAGATTGTTGTTTCTAGGTTCACGCATGGGTCAACTATCAAAGCATTCTTCAAAAATGTATTATTGGCCAATTATGTAGATCAAAAATCAATGAAATTATACCAAATTTAAATTGTAAAAATAGTATACTATCTAAAATTTTACCAACTGCACGTGGTGAGTATTTTTTCATAGTAAATTGACTAACAATTTTGTTGAATTAATTGTTAAAAATATATTTTTAATTTATTATCAATTGGAATCATCAGATTCAAGGTGTAAGAGATTGTTTTATTGATTGATCATAAATTTCCATTGCCAGTTTAATTTATATTTAACAAATAATACATGTCAATGAACATTTTATTATTAAAAATATTAAAAACTTGATAATTCAATCAATTCTTTGTCTATAATATAAACAATTCATGTCTTTAAATTGACAATATTCTAGAAATATTTAAACAATAATTAAAATCAACTAAAAAGCCGATCAACTTGATGAATAATTTATAAACATAATCTCTTACATTTTATCAATCAACTTGTCTAAATTAATCATTTAAATAATTTAATTTTGCCTTAATATTTAGGCTCTACAGTGGAAAAAATACCAAAGCCATTATCATCAGTCCTTGAAATAAAAACTGACTGGAAACAAACAACAAATAGTATATCATTCTGGTACAAACCAACACCAGAACAATATTCTTTAACTTTTCGATTGATTTTTCATAGCATGACGGAATTTGTGATAAATATACATCTACCAAATGGATCAATTAGACATGAATATGAAATGATAAATAAAATACAATGGCCTCCACAATATCGTAAATCATTTGATACAATGCAGCTTGAATTTTGCTTTAAAAAAGAAGATAAAAAATTATGGAATTCATATGGTAGTCGTATTGTTGGTACAGAAAAAAAAGAAATTGGAAGAATATATCGTGACTGGAAAGTTGTTAGTAATAAAACACTTTGTGAGTCAGTTAATTTTTTAGTTCTCAAGGCTGACCAGTATATGGAAATAATACCAGTTGGTAGACATGTTGAAGTTAAAATAAATGTATCAGGTAATAAAATTTTATTTTAATATTAAAATATTATTTTTAATTGATTGTTTTATTTATCTAGGAACTGAAGTTTCAAGATCTTACACACCAGTACCAGCATCATTTGAATCAAATGATGAATCACAACAATTAAGCTCTGATTGTATATGTTTAATTGTTAAATCTTATCCTGATGGTGCACTGAGTCCATCATTAACAAGTCTACAACCAGGAAATTACGTGACTTTAAGTAATTGTTTGGGTACATTTGTCATTGAGTCTTTTGATGATTATAAAATTGTAAATATGCTCGCTGCAGGAACTGGGCTAACACCGATGCTTGGCATTATTCATAGAGCTTTAGCTCGTCGTAATGTGTAAGTTATCATTTAATAAATCAATCAATAGTTATTTAATAATTATGTTTTTATTTATTTTTTAGCTCATCAATCAATCTGCTTAATTTTAATCGAGAAAAAAAAGACATATTCTATGAAGAACAACTCAATAATATATGCCTTGATACACGGTAAATTTTGGTGCTGTTATTTTAAATGAAAATAGATTTTTTTTTGTATTAATTTGTATTTGTTGTTATTAGGGTCAGAGTTATTCATGTACTGTCTCAACCAAAAGAACCTTGGGAAGGTAAAAGAGGATTAGTTACTGAGAATTTGATTAAAGAAATCATTGGCGTTGGATCCAAGCAAGCTTGTGTCTTCACATGTGGCCCTGTTGGTTTTTTATCAGTCACAAAAGGGTAATATATATATTTTTTTTTGTTATCTTTATAATCTCTTGTACTTTACTTGAAAAATATTTATAAATTATTTGTTTGGTTGATGTACGTGATTTAAGTCACAATTTCAATCACGATCTAGAACGTGTCTGGTGATAACAGTAAAAAATTCTTTAGTATGTCAAAAAAAACTTACAGTTAGTAAATTACAATAAGAATAAAAAAAATTACCCTCAAGCAAAATTTAAATTCACGATCATTGTTTTTTCGGTCAACGTGATTAATTGGCTTATTTTATTTTCTAGATTTCTCAAAAACTTGGGATGGAATTCTTCACAAATGCATGAATTTAATGGATAAATTCTTCACAGTACAAAAATTTATCAGTGTTTAAATTTTTTTAGATAAAAATATTGTCAAATGGTAATAAAAAAATTTTAGAACAATTATATATTTTTCGTGTTACGAGTGTTACTAATTCCAATCGAAATTTCGAAAAGTTTTTTTATCATCTAAAATCCCTCAAGTATCTTTTAATTTTTTTTCATAACAGAAAATCATTAATTTCCTTTGAAAAAAAAATTATAACACGTTCAATATCTTTTTTTCTGTTAAATTTTAAAACTTTTTTTTGACGATCAGTCTCTTCGTCTTTCTCTCTTTCTCTTTTATAAGTGCACGTCAAAATAAACTCCTTGAAAATACTTAGTTAATCGCTAAGCAGTATGGATGTATATTCGACTAAAATTTATAAAAGTAAAATAAAACTGAGCTTGCGCAAATCCTACTCCAATAAATATCCCTTCTTCATCAAGCTTACAAACTTTTGTGGCTTTAGTTAAAGCTGCAATGTGGCTGGAAGATTGCTATTTCATTATCGTTAAAAGTGTATATATTGAAAAGTTTTTATCATTATCATTGGTATGTTATTTTCATCGATGTTATCTGTTTATTATTTCGTTGCTATAGTATTGACATTTTACTATTAAAAAGAAACTGATTTACTAATTTGAATAATTAAATTTTCTATCATTAAACATTGATGTTTTCAAAATAATAGCGTTTCTAATTTTTTCAATAGCGTGTTTACAATATTGCAGAGTTTTCAAGAGGTTAAATAAATTTATAAACTATCTGTAAATTATATATGTAATTGAATTTATTGCATGACAGATAAAATAATTAGCCAAATTATTTTTTAATAATTTTTTTCTATTTCATTTATTTAGTTTTTAAAATTTATTATTTATAAAATACAATGGCTATTTTTTTAACAATATTAAAGCTCAAGTTGTTTTTTAATTATATTGATTTATCGATATTTTAGTAGACTAATTGTTACTGAGATTGACAAAGCTCAAAGTGGCGATGATGTAGCGTGAGTAGAGAATAATTTTGACATTGATGAAGAGTGTAGAAAATTATTATCAAGGACTAAATCAAACTGCCAACACATTGTTGTATTGTAAAATGATAAATTTTAACAGTAAAATCTTTTATAGATTTTTATTTTTCTAGTAGACGAGTTTGTTGTTGTACTTTGGCCACTTTCGTTGAGTTCTTGTCACGCAATTGTCCTTAGCCAATCTCAATATCAATTGATCTATCTGGAAATTATTAGAAATGCAATGGGATTCATAAAAAAATATGAGGGCTTTATTGCAATATGATTGGTTGGAAATTTTGATGGAAGAGAATTGGGTTTAGAACATTACTAAGTCGATTGAAAAATATAAATATAAAATTGGAAATTCTTTCACGGTGAAATTAGAAAAAATTCTTTAATAAAAGTTTTAAATAAATCATAGTAATATGGAGAATTTTCTTTAAATTGTTTAGCTTTTTTTTAAATTATATTTACTAGCGAAGAAAATGTTTTTACGATTCAAAAATTGAAAAGAAAAAAAAAATATTGTTTATCTTTATTTGTTAGACTGTAAGTTATTGTTGAATTTAGAGTAATGCGATGATTAAGTTTAATGATAACTTGAGTTGTATTACACCGGGGAAAAAATAGTGTAGATGGATGGAAAAAAAAAAATAAATTATTGAAGGATGGTTTAATAAGATTAACACAAATTATAAAAATTATTTGCACAGAAAAATATGACAGCTTGGCAAACAGAAAACCATAAAGCAAGAGATGTAAAAAAAACTAAACGAAATCCTGTTCAAATTTCAACGAAATTGCGAGTAGATGAAGCTACTGGTCATTTAAAAAATAAAAATTACACCAAAGCATTGTCTCTGTATGATCAGGTAAGTATTTTTTGAAATACAAATAATAATTGTAAGTTTATTTATCTAGTTAACTGTTTACTTAATTATTTTTTATTTATTTATTTAATATAAAATAATATTTTAATAAATAAATAAATTAAATAACGCTTGAACATAATAAAAAAAAAAAAAAAAATCTTGAAAATATTTTCCGGCTTTTCTCCATAAATTTTGCACGCTGTGATTTTTCCTTTTGATCCGAATTTTCTCGAACAATTCTCCGAAGAAACATGGGAAAAAAAATTCGGAGAAATAAAGACTTATTACGGAGAAATATTTTTATAAAGTTTATTTAAAATATATTTATTTAATAAATATTTAAATTAATTAAAGTAAAACAAATTAATTATTATATTTATTTATAGCTTTCATTTATAAATAATTTTATTAATTATTTATAAATATTGATAAATAAATTTTACATTTTTCTTTTTTTTTTTTTCATGTGTTGATTTGAACTTTGCAAGAAAACGTATATTTTACATGAATGAAGAAATGTTTCTAAGAATACAATATGGTATTTAATTAAAACTGTTATTGTTGTTTCTTAAATTGCCACATAACCGAAATGTTGGGGTTATTTGTTTCGTCTCTATAGATTTTTATTTTAATTTCCTAGGGTATTTATATTTTAAGGTTCCAGATAAAAATTAAAAATAATTCAATGGTTTTTTTATTGGTATATAAAAATAAATTCACCAATTACCAAAAAAAAACCCTTAAATTATTTTCAATTGTTACCTGGTATCTTAAAATTAATAAAATAAACTTTCTTCAAAGGTCAATACAATCTATTACAAGATAAGATTTTTATCACTTAAATATTTTGATTTTTTAAAGTGAAATAATTTCAATCAAATTTCATAATAAACTTTCCGAAACTCTTTGAATATCATCATTTTGAAATTCATTTTAAAAAATAATATATTAATAATTGACTTAAAAGAAAATAATATAATTTTTTTTTTTAAACTCAATTAAAATAGGTCTTTTTATATATTATTCTAAAAATTGTAAACTATAATTTAACTATAAATCAAACTTACTTTGATCCAACTAAAATCCCTTTTATTCAGCTGCCAGTTTCGATCCAGTGACTGACCAAAATAATTAAAGAACAACTGACTAAGACCATTGCTTCTCCGGCATCTATAGAAACCAATCCTCAATACCAAAATTTCGGATAATATTTTTTTCTATTCTGAAACCAATTGAAAATTAACTTAATAATACTCTACTATTTTTTTTTTCCATTCACTGTTTAAAATAATCTGATAATCGCACTTTTCGTGGCCCAGGTAAATATAGATTTTTTTTTTTTTTNTTTTTTTTTTTTTTTTTATATTTATTTCCGGTAGTATGTAAAATCACATTTACCTAATTGATTTTCCTATGTACTTTTCTAAGGTGCCACTGTGTTTTTTTTTTATCTTTTTAAAATGATTAATTACACCTTATTGTTTATAATAAAATAATACAAACCACAAAAATGGCACAAAATATCCAAACACTTGAATAAAAAAAAATTCCACTCTACAAGAAAAAATAAAAAAATAGTACAACTGAGTGGGGTTGTTCTTGACTTTATCTTGACTTTAAAATACTTATAACACCGTTCGCGTCGCAAAATGTAGCGCATTGTTTATTGTTGTCTTGGCAACTAGTCACCTAAAATCTCGAGGTGTCGATATCCACACGTTTCACTAGAACACATATTTAAATGGTCAAAAAAACAAGTGCCATAAAATTTATTTAAAAAATTATTAAATATACATATTTAATTGTGATATTATTATACTAATTTATTTTTAAGTTAATTTAAATTTAAAAAAAAGTAAAAATGAATTTATCAAGTGGTGATGCAATTAATCAGGCATCTGATATATTAAAACCAACACTTCAAGATAATGATTTTCTCCAGAGTTTTGTACGTATTGATTTAGATGAAAAAATAAGTGAAAAAAAAAAAAAATCATTGTTTATGGAAACAATGATAAAAGAAAGTAAAGAAAATTTAAATAAAACAAAGCATGATATTAATGATACATCAAAAAATATAAAACATAATAAAAATGAAAAAAAAGATTTACGTCAACGTAGAATAGCTAAAGGTACAATGGAATTTGAATTATCTGAACAAAAAACAAGAAAAGGAAAACAAAGAAAAAAAAATTGTAGCAGTAGATATGAAGAAGTTTATACTGATAAAGATCGTGCTGCTGCTGTTAATATGGGTAGTCGTGATATTATTCAATCCCTTAAAATAAAAAGACGACAAGATCGTAATAAAATGATGCAAATACCAGAAGAAGCTGATCCAAGCTCAATGCTAGCTCTTGGTGCACGTGAAATGCGTTCGGGTGACTTGAACATTGCTATCAACTGCATCAACAAGGTTTTCCCAAAACTTATCAATTCATTTTTTTATAACTATACATTATTATACTAATTATAAAAATAATTTTTATTTATATTTTGTTATTGAAATTATTGTGAGAAAAATAGTCAAGCTTGGGTGAGAAATAATTATATAGAAAATTTGGAATTTCGAATATTTTTATTTCGATTTTTTTTCTTTTTAGTTTGTTGAGTTAAAAAAAATTGAATTTCAGTTTGTCACGGAAGTCACGAGACAGTGTCTTTCAATGAACATGCACAGCTTATATTTTTTTTATTTTTATATTTTTATTTAACCTTGTCATTAAGCTATACATATTATTTAAGAAAAATATTTTTCCTGCAAATTATTTTGACATTTAATTCGTTCAACAAATTACTAAACGAATGAGAAACTTTTAGAACAATGTATTTTTTTTTTATATATCAGTTCGAAAATAGTAAATTATAATTTAACTATAAATCAGAGAAAAATTTTACTTGTATTATAAATATGAATATTTTTCCATACTATCCTTTGCCAAAAAAATAATTCATGCTTGGATGGTAAAATTAGAACTTGATTTATTCCGTGAAAGTGTATTTTAATTTTTTTAAAACAATAATAAGTTATGGAAATTTGATGGCATATTTTAATAAATAAATAAATTAAATAACGCCTGTAAATATTTTCCGGCTTTCCTCCATAAATTCTGCACGCTGTATTTTTTCCTTTTGATCCAAATTTTCTCCGAAGAAACTTGGGAAAAAAAATTCGGAGAAATAAAGACTTATTACGGAGAAATATTTTTCTAAAGTTTATTTAAAATATATTTATTTAATAAATATTTAAATTAATTAAAGTAAAACAAATTAATTATTATATTTATTTATAATTTTCATTTATAAATGATTTTATGAATTAATTATAAATATTGAGGAATATATTTTACATTTTTCTTTTTTTTTTTTTTATGTGTTGACTTGAACTTTACAAGAAAACGTATATACATTCTCCATAAATGGAAAAAAGCTTATGTGGCACAGATAAATTATTTTTTGTGATTTGCTATTTTTTCAGCCGTTTTGTCTGACATGTTAATTATATTTTAAGGTTCCAGATAAAAATTAAAAATAATTCAACTGTTTTTTTTCAGTATATAAAAATAAAATCACCAATTACCAAAAAAAACCCTTAAATTATTTTCAATTGTTACCTGGTATCTTAAAATTAATAAAGGCAGATGTCTCTGAGTTGACATGCAAAATGTACTAATTTAAAAATATTAAAACAACATAAATTTAATGAAGCTTCTTGAAGCTTTTAAATTGGATATTTTCATTGAAATATAAATTTTAATTTCGAGGATACTTTGAGTATTAATATTTTATTTAAATTTTTAGGCATTGGAATTAAGTCCAAATGATAAAACTGCATTACTATCAAGAAGCAAGTGTTATTTATTACTTGGAGAGCCTCAAAAAGCTTTGGAAGATGCAGAAAGTGTTCTAACTGAAAAAGTCAAAGATCCTAATAATCCAAAAGCTATTTATTACAAAGCCGAGGCACTTTATCATCTTGGAGATTTTGAATTGAGCCTTGTTTACTATCACAGAGGAATTAAAATTAGACCAGAGTTTGATCAATTTCGACTGGGCATTCAAAAAGCCAAAGAAGCTATTCAAAATATTCTTGGAAGTTAGTTACATTTTAATTATAAAATTAAAACAATTTAATAGCTTTTATTTTGTGCTTTAATAATTTATTTTTTTACATTTTAGATAACGGTGGTTCAATGAAGACTGCACCATTGATAAACATACAGAAAATAAAAAATTTAGATGATTTAAAAACTCATGAACAAAGTGATCATCAGGTTAAACCAAAGCTGGAACATTCAGAAAATGTTGATGATCAAAAATCAACAATTATAATTGACAAAAAAAATCAGTCATCATTGATGAAGCAGAAGAATAATACACTCAATTTTTTGGGACAACTTAATGTTGATAAAAAATATTTACAAAATCTTTTAAAACGATCAGGTATGATGCTACATTTTGTGATAAAAAAAAGCTATTAAAATTTTGTTTGAATAATTAGAAAATAAAGCATTTTATTTTGTTAATATTTAATTTATTTTTTTAGATATTAAAGCTGCTCATCAAGTGTCTGCTGATCACATAACAAAATATGCCAAGGAAGGAATATTATTCTTGAATAATCGTCAAGAATTTTGGCGACAACAACGATCATCTACTGCATCATCAAGCAATCCAATTTAACATCAATAAATTCACATATTTTTGCCTAATCAATAAGTCAAAATGTTCAAGTAAATATAATAAATTTTATTTAGTTGATAGTAAATATATTTAATAATCCAAAATTTTTTTAAACATTTATATCAATTTATTTTGCCTATCAATTTATTTTTGGATTTGTTTTTTAATTTTATCTGTTTTTTTTTTTGTTTTTTTGTTGGAGAAATATTTTTAAACACAGAAATTATTATCAAGTTTGTCTGGAATTTAAATTTTTGGATGATTGAGTAAGAGTTGTTGTTGGGGTTTCGCTAATAACCAACGCCTTTGAGGTTGACCTTGCTTTTTTATTTTTTTTTTTTTCCATTTTTACATGAACGTTTATCTCTGGACCATGATCTTTTTTTTCTCTTTTAAACCTTTCATGTTGTATTTATTTTTAGGAAAGCGTGATGGAATAATAACCTGGCTGTTGAATTTTTATAATAAAGATTAGCAATGTTATTGAATTATTAATTTTCTAAACATTAGATATTGTTTTGTACTGAGCTTCATTTATTATCTGGGGTTTTAATTTTAAGAGAGATTTATTAATTATCCGTAAGAAATATTGTATGGACTAATTTAACGCTGTTTTAAATCTTAATATTGTTGTATTAAAAAATTTCATTTTCGATTCGTTTTCTGATTGAGGAGAGCATCACTCTCCCTCTATTAATTTTTCAAAAATTAGATAGTGTGACTGCATTATATATTCATGAGTTATATTCCAAACAAAACATGCATTAATTTTTTTAAATACTTCTAATATAAATTAGAACACTTGCAAATGTTATTTAATTTTTTTTCCAAGTCTTAATTTTTTAAATCCACGTTCTACTTTGAAAAAAAAAAAATTTACAAAAGTATTTTTTTTTCTGTTGGCTAACACATCGAGTTTAAATAAAAATAAAAATAATTAGGATGAAATGAAGTATATACAACAAAATGTAAAATTTTTTTGAGTATCTTATTTTATTTTTTTTTTATTTGTAAGGTTTTTTTTTTTTTTTTTAAGTAAAAAATATAAGTCGACAAGGCCGAGAGAATATTTATTTTTTTTTCGAACATTTTAGATTGATTATTATTTTTTTTTTTTTAACAGCTTTGGCACTCCAGCAATAAAAAAAAATTCTCTCGACCTCGAGGGAAGAAATTATTACAAAGTCAGATAAAATTATTCTTGACTTGAGGTGGGCCTTGAGGGCGTTGGTGTTGGCCTTGGTTTACTTGGTCCTTTTGCAACATTTCTTGATTCTCCTGAGCTCTGAATGCCAGTCAAAAGTTCACTTTTTCTGATTGTTTTCAAGTCCAAGTCACCATAATAGTCTTCACTGTAAAACAAAATGAAAAAAAAATTAATAAAATAATTTAATACAATTCTTTTTGTAATTTGAAACCAAAAAAAATCTGTTATAACAAAAATTCTTCATTGAAAAAATTAATTACCAATATTTATATGAATTAAATTTATCCAAATTATAATTAAAATATCTTGTTTAAAATTAATAACAATATAAAAAGTAAAAAATAATTTCAACAGTATTTTTAAAAAACTCCCAAGTGTATTAAAATTTCCAGAAAATAAATTTTTAAAATTGCCTGAATAAATTTGACTTGATAAATTTATAATTACAAAATCAACTTACCATCCTTGAACATCTTCAGGATCAGCACATGCACCACTACCATCAGAATCTCCAATTTTAAATACAGTACCAATCGGACATCCATATTCTCTAGCAGTTCCTTCAAGACAAATATAATATTTTCTGCAATCATCTGGATGTGCATGTCGTGAAAAGCTTCCTGATGCTCCACTTACTTCACCAGCAGCAGGACATGAAAATCCTCCAGCAACCTCTGAATAATTAATTAAAAAAATTTAATTAAAATAATCACAATGACAAAAAACCATGTATTATTTAATTTTAAAAATGTTTAAAAATGTTTTACCTTCAGTTTTACATTCTGGTACTTGATCAGCCCACATGCAAACACGAGCTTCACGATCATATGCAAGTCCAGGACTGCATTGATAACGTGATGCTTCACCATTCCAACAATTCCAAAATGTATCACATTTTTTTGGATCAGGGAATATACCATAAACACGTGGACAATTTTGTGATGATATTGCTGGTTCTAATTGTGTTCTTTCACCACAATCAACATTGTGAAGATAATCACAATTTTCACTTAAAAATTTTGAATCAGTTGAATCAAATGCAAGACCATTACCACATGTTTTTAATTCAGCAACATTATTATCGCATTTCCAATATTTATCACATGATATGTGATGTGGATAAAAACCAAAATCATCTGGACATTTAAAATTATCTTGTGCTCTTGCTCCTGTAAATAAATATTTAATTATTCATTAAATTATACACAAATAAATTTAACATATTATATTATTATCTTATTTAATAAATAAATTCAAAATTATTTTAAATAATCTTATGTAAGTTTTAAAAAACTTTCGCCAGTCACTTTCACTTTAGTTTAAGCGCACCAGACTCTCGTAATTATTTTAAACTCTCAGCATCTCGTATATTCAATCCAATGACATTAAAAAATACCCTCTAAAATTATTCATTTAAAATGTCACAATAAAAAAAAAAAATCTAATATCAAAAAAAGTTATCACAAATTTACAAAAAAAAAAAAATAATTTCAACAAATTTTAATTTTTTTACACAAATTTTAATGATAATTAATTCAACACACATTGTGGCACTTTTATATAAATTTTTCATTAGCATTTTTTACACTTTATTAATATAGTTAAATTAAAATTAATTAATTATTAAATAAATAAATAAATAAACAATTACATACCGGCAGCAAAAAGTGCAAATACAACAATAAATATATTCATGTTTCTTTTTGATTTAAATATATATATAAAAAAGAATAATAATAATTTTAAATTAAATAAAAATTAATATATACTATCACTATTAATTTGTTAAAAAAAAAAAAAAACAAATCTTGTATTTTTATAGTCACTGTATCCTCAGTGAAAGAAAAGTTAGCGCTTGGTCGATCTTGTCGAGCTTTATATAAGCCATTGATCACGTGATAAACCACTTCCACATCGAAAAAATACATTGACGGGAAGCCCACAAGAAAAAGGTTTAACTATTTTCATTGGTCTCAATTTTCGAATATCATATATACCTTCACAATAATATTTATAAATTTATTCATTGTATGGCAAATAAGTAACAATCATTGTAAAATGTCATCCTTTCTTATTAACTTCAATAATTAATTCACTAAAAAATATATAATTTTTAATTTAAATTTTTTTTTATTATTATTTTATACTGGTTTTATAAACAAGTTTTTATTGTAACTTATCCGCAAACATTGGCTGAGCTCATCTTCTTCAATAAAATGATGAAAAAAAAAAACTCATCATTTGGCAAAAATACAAAACTTTCAAATGTTTTTTTTTTTTTGTTAATTTAATTTAATTTTTTTACAATAAATAAAAATTAATAATAATTTGACAATTAGTGTTTTTCAATAATTTAAATATATATAAATTTTATAAACAAATATGGAAGTTTTTTTTGTGATGGCTTTCAGCGACAACTTAACTTTCACGTTTTCAGTTGATCCAGTTTTTTAAAATAATCATTGAATCCCAATTGTATGCAATTTAAAATAAAAAAAAATATACATATTATTTGTTGAAATAAAAAATATATATGAATGAAAAAATTAATCATTGTCACGTTTTTATTATTGGTGATGAGAATGCAAATGTAATTTTACGCTTGTCCAAATTTAAAAAATAAATCCCGTAAGCTTGAACCCATTTGAACTCGTTGATAAACTCGTAATAATTTTAATGATTAAATAGAACGTTTGATATTACCGCATTATTACAACAATAAACCGTAAAAATATCATTTATATTTTAAATATTTAAAATGATAATTTGATGACCAAATAATTACAAACTTCCGTGTTAATTAACCATAACAATTTGAAAAAAAAACCACCATATTTCAAGGCTTTATAGCTAATAAATTTATAAAATAATTTCAAATATTTTTAATTAAAAAAAAATTATTTATAAGCTTTAAAATTAAGAAAAAAAAATTGATTATTATTATTTTTTTTATTTAGCACAAAATATATATAATTTTATAAATAAAAAATTATAATTTTATATATATTTTTTTTTATACTAAACTATAGAGCCGGTTTAATTTATTTTTACTGGTGAATCGTTTCAAGTGAAAGTGAAGGCACACTGCTGTTACTACTGTATATCTTGAGAATAAAATCAAGAAGATTCATGTTTTTATATAGTATTAATTTATATATTACAAATATTCTGAGGTTTATTAAAATAGTTATTACGATGTTAAATAAATATATAATTTCATTATTAATCAAATATGCGCAATGCTTTGTCGTCGCCGTGACAATATGATAATAAAGTTATAACAGTACGGGGTTGATGACACTAGAATCCTTTTTTTTTTTTTTTCTTTTATTTTTATTTTTTTATTTTTCTTTTTTCAACGAGTCGAGACCCGTTGAAGACGAATGTTGATATGCATGTTAATGAGATTTTATCATTTGTTGGAAGACTTTAATCATTTACATATTGACTCTTCGATTTATTGATATATATAATTATTTATTGGAAATAAAATATACAAGTAAGTATTTGCAAATTATAAGTGTTTGTATTTAGGGTTTAATTATATTTTTTTGGAAATTATATGGATGAATAGTAAAAATTTTTAGATAGTAAAGTTGTTAGTTTTTTAAATCGATGAAATCAATTTAAATTGACGAAATTAATTTGAATTATTAAATTTAAAAATTGGTGATAATTACGTGCAATTAAAATAAAAATAAATATTCAATTTTTAGTCATTTTAATTGTAGAAAAATAATAATTATTGAAGCATTTTTTAAAACAGTAAATTAGTCATTTTTTTTAAATCAATAAAATGAATTTAAATTGGTGAAATTAATTTGATTTTTTAAATTTAAAAATTGGTAATAATTACGTGCAATTAAAACAAAAATAAATATTAATTTTGTAGTAATTTTAATTGTTGTTAAATAATAATTATTAAAGCATTTAAATATTTCACTTAAAAAAAAAAAAAATACATGGATATTTGGAAAACGAAAACGCCTATGTATTTTTTCATAATATTTTTCGAATGTTAAATAATAATTAATTTAAGAAATAAAATATAAATTAAATTTTATGATTTTATTATTTTTTTTAATGTAAATTTAAAAAAAATAATAATTAAGAAAAAAAAATATATATATGAATAAATTTTTACTTTCTTTTGTGAAGAAATATAAAATTTAAATTTATCTGAATAACGAAATAACACTGCACTTTTTTAAATGTCAATTTTCGAACATTTAATAAAAAAAAAAAAAAAAATGTTGAATTAACTATTTTTAAATGTATAAATAAATAGATTTTTAATATTGAAATTTAGAAAAATGTTTTTTTTCTTTTTTAAAATTTAATCAAAAGAAAGTATACTATTTTAAGTAAGCATGAATTTAGATAATGATATACATGATACATAAGTTTATGACTATTTCAATATGCCTTTAATTTTAAATGAAATATATTTATTTATAAATTAGATACTTAAAATTTCTATGATTAAATATAATCACCTTGAATAAATCACTTTCGTTGGACATTACAAAATTCACAATAAAACTTGTATCAAAAAATCCACACAAAAAAATTTCACTTGTATTATTTTCCATACTATCCTTTGCCAAAAAAATAATTCATGCTTGGATGGTAAAATTAGAACTTGATTTATTCCGTGAAAGTGTATTTTAATTTTTTTTAAAACAATAATAAGTTATAGAAATTTGATGGCATATTTTAATAAATAAATAAATTAAATAACGCCTGTAAATATTTTCCGGCTTTTCTCCATAAATTCTGCACGCTGTATTTTTTCTTTTTGATCCAAATTTTCTCGAACAATTCTCCGAAGAAACATGGGAAAAAAAATTCGGAGAAATAAAGACTTATTACGGAGAAATATTTTTATAAAGTTTATTTAAAATATATTTGTTTAATAAATATTTAAATTAATTAAAGTAAAACAAATAAATTATTATATTTATTTATAATTTTTATTTATAAATAATTTTATTAAATAATTATAAATATTAATGAATATATTTTACATTTTTCTTTTTTTTTTTTATCATGTGTTGATTTAAACTTCACATGAATGGAAAAGTATTTATACTGTAAGTTATATTACCTCGATAGATTTTCTCTGATCCTTTTTTTTTTTTTTCTGAGACTGTATTTTCATCAGTGACTGATGATTGATTTCAATCTTTAGTTATTTTGCCGATTGCAATTTCGCGAATAATGTGATCATTTGTTTCACAACTTTAGTAATTCCTTTGTCTTTTTTTTTTTGGACAAATTAATTTTAAAGTTCCAGATAAAAATTAAAAATAATTCAACAGTTTTTTTTTGGTATATATAAAAATAAAATCACCAATTACCAAAAAAAAACCCTTAAATTATTTTCAATTGTTACCTGGTATCTTAAAATTAATAAAATAAACTTTCTTCAAAGGTCAATACAATCTATTATACAAGATAAGATCTTTATCACTTAAATATTTTGACTTTTTAAAGTGAAATAATTTCAATCAAATTTCATAACAAACTTTCCCAAACTCTTTAAATATCATCATTTTGAAATTCATTTTAAAAAATAATATACTAATAATTGACTTAAAAGAAAATAACATAATTATTTTCTTTTTTTTTAAACTCAATAAAATAGGTCATTGTAAAATTTTAAAAAGTAAATCATCAGTTTAAAATCCGTTGTTAAAAAAATATTAGATCAATGTTAATATTCAAGATGAAATTTTCCATATTTTTATTATTCACTTTCGCTGTCACGTAACATCATCCCAGAGCTACAATTCGATTATGATTTACCTATAAATAATTCAATAAAATAAACATCAACAATATTAATTAATTATTTATTTATTTTGACCTAGTTTATACTTGTTTTCATATATAACTTTACATCTGATTCCTTGTTCTTCATCTTTTTTTTCTATGCTTGAAATTCAATCGTTGATATTTTTTTCATACTCAAGGGTGTTTCAAAGATAAATACATGTCATGGCCAACCGGATAACTACTCCAGTTATTAATCAGGATTCATTATTTTATATTAACTTTTTTTCTGTATACCTTTTTTTTCCACTAACAATATAATTATTAAGTCAACATATTTACTGCACCCAGACTCTTGGATAAACAAAATATAAAATCGACTAAAGAAAGCAGATATAATATACATTCTATCATGTACATATATATATATATATTTACTGTAAAGCTGCTAGCTTCTAGTGTGAGTGGTGAAAGTCATCCAAAATGTCATTGGTATTTAACCTTAACGTATGGAACGACTCTGTATATATCGCATAAAAAACTCTTGCACAATTTAAATCAAACGACAATATTATTTCTTACATCGTCAATATATAAATAAGTATTTTTAAAATTTTAAAAATTTATTATAACAATGTTATATATAAAAATTAAATTTATATATGAAAAATTATTTAGCAAGGTTGAAATACTTTGCAAATATTATGCCATATATTACTTTGGTATTCTTATGATATTTTCATGATGAGCCAGAGGCATAACTGAAAGTATTTATTAACTATTTAAAAGTTTTTTTACTTTTTCCTCTCTCCCTCTCTCTCTCTCTCTCTCACTTGGTATGAGTATTTAAATATAATTATATAAAAAAATATGCGGGGGTGGTTTAAAAGTGAAGAGTATTTTATTTCTATTTCATAATAAATTTTTTAGTATAAAATTGATTCTTCAGGTATTTTTTTTTTTTCGAAAACAATAGATTTTTAGTTTTGATGTTAAATGTCTAAATAGGTATTTGATACTTTGTATTGTGATTTTATATCTTCGCATATTGTGTGCCAGAAATGCAGTCAACCATCCCACATAGTTACCAACCAATACTTGTTTGTGTATATATATACAAAAACATGTTTTTTAAAATATACAGGATATAGATATTAACGATGAAATATTGGTTAGTTGTTGATCAGTATGAATCATGCGTAAACTATATTCAATATTAATTTAAAAAAAACGTAAATTTATTTATTAAAATAACTTGAAGTTTAACTTTTTCATTATCGTCGTTGAATAATTAAATTAATGATTAATTTAATTTGTTAATTAATTTTTAATTTGAAGAAGAGTATGGCAAATTTTTTTCTATGATTTTAAACAAAGCTGTTAACAATTTGGTTCATTTATTTGTACAGGCACAAGAGATGTTAGGTAACAAACTTGATAGCTCAAAACCTGATTATCAGCTTGTCAAAAAAAATAAAACTATTTACAAAACTAGTTAATAGTACAAAAGAAAATAGTCACGGTTTGAATTTACAGCAACTACTTTTCCTTCTAATGTTAATTTCTCTGTTGAAAAAATTCAAAATTATAATTTTATTTATATTTTTAACTGGTGGAGAAAATTCTCCATAAAAAATCAATATTATTTTCTCAATTGAGACTTCAATAATTTGCATTGTTTAATTTTTTTTTTGTCAATTGCATGTACACTCTTCTTGAAACTCTGATGAGCTTCGAAAAAATCGAAAGTAAGTATTTTTAAATATTTATTCATCTTGTTTTTTTTTTTAATTATTTAAAGTTTATATATTATTTCACAATTTTATACCATATGTCAACAGTTATCATAATATAGTAGTGGTAAATATATTTTTTTTATTTTCAATACATCATAAGGCATCTAATAATTACGTAACTGGACTAGTAAATTCCGTATTTGTCTGTAAATAGTAACACAAATTATGTCATAAAAAAAATTGATACGTTTAACAACTTTTACTGAGAATATTTTACTTCATAATATCATCTTTAAAATTACCGTTGAACGTCTAGAACATTCGCTGGCAACAGTAGCACTTGAATGAACAGCTGTGTAATTATTTGACCATAAATATGTTGATAAATGATTCATCAAACAAGCATTACTACACTGAGCTTTATGGATTTAAATTAAAAAAAAAATAAATAAAATACTCACATCCTTTCTGTAAACAATATGGTTTTTTTAATTTTAAATTTCTTTTGATTTTAAATATTTTTTTTGGTATTTAAACTTCTTCAGTTTGAGATGTAAATATTATTTAAACATTATTTTCATTTGTGCTGGCATAAGTTATTATAATTTAAGGTAAACTTGCCATAATTTAATGCAAATAAATTTCATGGAGAATGCTACGTCGCACCCATGAAAATAAAAGATTTATAGGCTAACACATTTTGCAGGCGTATAAAAAAATAAATAAATAAAAGGAGAAGCTAATGTTTTGTTTAAAGAGTAAAATTTAATTTTAAACAATATTCATGTTTATTAATAATTTTCATATAAAAGATATCATATTATAATTTTCACCTCATAGTTTTGCATTTAATCAGCAATATTCTTGTTATTGCATATGATAATTTTTTTATATTTTTTATTAATTCCGTAGAGGTCGTTTAGTCACTAAGCTAACTCTCAATATATATAAGAATATGTTTTTTTTTTTTCCCTTCTTTTTTATTGTAAGTGTCCAACGCCCAACTTTCGCTTGATTCTCCGCGGGACTCTCTCGTAATATACACACAAACGAATCAAGCATTTCACTCTTTTTCTTGAACGGATAAAAAATTGACCGTGATATTTGAAATCAACATACATGGTACTTATAAATCATATCGTATGTTTATTCAGTGTGATCATATACCATGTAGACTTGCTTTATGATTATGTGGATTTTTTCTATATACTAAATTAATATTAATAAACCATAAAACACTTGCTGTATTGAAGATGGCTCGGACCAAATAAATTTAGCTTGAAAACTTTTAGAATTTAAATATGTATTTATAAAAAAAAATGTAATATAAGTAATGTTTTAAATATATTTTATGTATTGATTGATTAAAATTCAATTTAAATTTGTTTTCTATGACTTGAAAAATATTTTAGTGATTTAGTCTGTCATTAAATTATCTTGAGACATTTAAAAATATAAAATAAATACAAGTGAAAATGATAAAAATATATTAATTAAATAAATAATAAAAATTTAAATTACGAGCTAATAGTGAGCTAAATATTGCAACAAGATTTTGATGTTACAAGTTGAAATAAACCGATGAAAATGGCAAGTCAAATGTCGAGTCAAAGATGAGTTTGTATAATAATTTATATTTCAATAGAATATTATTTAATAACCATAAAATAAAAAAAAAAATATTTATTAATAAATTATCGATACAAAATGCATCTGTATATACAGAAAAAAATCGATATCTATATTTAGTTAGCAACAAAGTGAAAACGATATTAGAATAATTTATCAGATCGCTCAGTTGTTTTTCTTTTTTGTTTTTATTTTTTAAATTCTCCACAAAAATATCTATTGGCCTACAAATTTTTAATGGTAAATATGAAAGGACACGAGATATATTAAGTAGGAAATGGGCGAGGTTTTCATGTTATTACTTTACGAAAGCAGAAAAGTGATATCATTTTATACACGAATTGAATGTGTTTCGTTCGGCTTGGAAGAATCAGCCTCATACGTATTGTTTTCCCAAAAAACTCAAAAATATAAATAGAAAATTAAATCTACAAACAAAATTAGCTTGTAAAAAATTTATTCATCATATTATTAATTTAACTCTCATGTCGCTTCTAGAACTTTGATGATTCATATACATAAAAAATTTAATAAATTTAAAAATCTTATAAAAATGATCATATTTGCACTTTAAATTATTATTAATTTATAATTGCTTTAATTAATTTAACATGTTATTTATAATTAAATTTTGATGATTTTTTTTCATTGCAATGTTTTTATATTTTTTAACAGTGCATAATTAACAATGAGAATAATTATATAAAGAGTAGTTATTAATTACTAATTACTCTTGGTCGATAAAGTTTCATATAAGCAGTCTGGACGGTCAAGTAGTCACTATATAAAATCCACTTTACTGACTGAGTTAATTCAATGCTGAGCTCTTGTGGATTATTTTTTAAATAATTTTATATGATTGTTTATCAGCATCAAATTGGAAATTTTCCATTTTATCAACATCATCATCTTGGAGCTGTTTGAAGGTACATATCACTCTGTCTCTCTATTAATTTTACAATCCTTTTTTTTTTCATTTCAAAAATATAATAATAATAAATAAACTAATATTTATTTGAAAAATAATTAAGCCCAAATTATTTGCAACTATTTTACAATTTAAAATAATTACGTTTGTTTGACTATGTTGGTAATTGACGAATGAAAAAAATATCTTATTCACGTACTATCAACATTTAAAAAACTACATGTATTCAAGTTTTTGTGGCGTTCAGGGATAAGCCAACTCTACAGCCTCTACTATTAATTTATTTAATTAAAAAAAAATTTAATAATAATTATTATTGACATGTTAAAATGAAAAATAAAACTTGATTATAAAAAAAAAAATTAAAAGGCTGTGTTTAGCGTCTTTGAATGCAACAAAAATTTGAATAAATTTGATAAATTATTTTGAAAAATAACTTGAATTGAATGTTCTTTCTTAATTATCAACAAGCAAAATTAAGAGAGTCAAAGATATGCCCTACATATATACGTAAATTAAATAAAATTAACTTTAAATATTATAAAAAAAAAAATCGATTGTAACTATGATAAAAATTAAAGATGGCAGAGGTGCTGCAAGCAGTCCAAAAATCTAAAATTAAAAGCTGTAAAAATAAAAATTACAAATAAATTAATATAATATTTAAATAAATGTTTATAAAAAAATAATGAAAGATAAAATTCTTACCACTTGGCAACGTTGAAATGTCGGCAAGAATCAGATTGTTTATCGTAAGTTAAACCTGTATCACATTGTACAAGTTGTGGTTTATTATTTTTACAAACAATAACACTGGTACAAGCATCATCAAGACGATGAATCATTCCATTTTGACAAGGAACTTTTGTTAATTCAACTGGAATAGCATGCATTGTTTCCCAGGCATTATTTAAATTAAGTCCATCTGAAGTGTCTTGTTCTTTTGTTGGAGCATCACTTTGAAGTGCTTCCATTTTGGGTTGGTTATCATCAATAACTGATGGTGAATTTACTGAACGTTGATACCAAGAGTCAGGACTGGTTCTAAAACCCCAACCGTTTTGAGGATATGCTCCTGGTGGAAAAGTAACTGGAGGTGGTTGTGTTGGTTGTTGTGAGCCACCTGGATTTGATCCAGTTGGAGGTTGAATTGGTTGTTGGGAACCACCTGATGGTCCTTGTGGTGGTTGCTGAGGATTTGAACCACCACTTGATGGTCCTTGTGGTGGTCGCTGAGGATTTGATCCACCTGTTGGACCACCATTTTCAGGTTCTGGTTCAGGAATTGGAAGTGGCTTTGGAGTTGCAGCTCCCTGACAATCTACGTTGTAAGCATAATCACAAACACTCACAGCCTGCAAATAATATTTTGTAATTTAAAATTTTTTGCATCAATCGGTGATTTATTTTTTTATATTATTGGGTGATTAATTTTTTAACTGCAATTTCAACCAGTCAGTTTTTTTTCGGACTAGTTTCACAACATCGTAAAACAACTTACTGAAATTTTCTTTGAGTTGCTAACGTAAAATTAAAATACATAAAAATTTTATAGTTCAACTTCTGTAAGATGTTTTTTCAAAAAATTTAATTTATTAATTTAAAAAAAAAAATTAATACTTTTTTAAATATAGACATTTGTCTATTTTTAAAATTATTTACTTTACTATTTTTTTTTTCATTTTTTACTCGATCAAGTTTGACTTAATTTACGATTTAAAAAAAACAAAAAAATAGATGTATAAATATATACTGTTTTTCTTGAATTTTTTAAAGAGTTTATTATTATTTTTTTTTAAAAAAGTAACGTTTTAATATCTCCTAATATAAAATTGGAATTCAGCAAGTACTGCCATTCTTGAAAAAGTAACCTCGGGATATATTCAACGGTTATTTTTTTTTTTGTTTCACGTGATTTACGATTTATCCAAGCCCACTATTTGATTCGGAACATGTTTCAATAACGCAATGAGATAATGACCTCGAAAACGCTTTGTATTTTTTTTGAATTTAAATTAACTGTATGTACATAAATTTTACAAGTTTTATTATGCTCAAAAACAAAAAGAAAGAATTTTTCCAATGCAAAAAAAAAAGCATAATTGTAGATTATAAAATATCTAACAAAAAATGATTTAAAAAAAAAACAAATTTTCAAACTTGTTATTAAGTAATTCGTACTCTTACCTGCCTTGATTTCAAGTATCACTTTCACGTGATTGTCAAGGTCAGTAGAATTTACACGAGTCTTTTGAT
Organism: Aphidius ervi; assembly: GCA_015776835.1. Lineage (NCBI taxonomy): Eukaryota > Metazoa > Arthropoda > Insecta > Hymenoptera > Braconidae > Aphidius > Aphidius ervi. The sequence continues at coordinate 452,756 of MKYW01000016.1, read as the reverse complement.
ATCTTGAAATTTTTATTCGGGTGAATGCCCCATTTTTTTTTTTAGCAATAAAATTAATATATACTTACGTCATTGTAGACTAGTCCTTCGGGGCAGTTGAACTTGATTGGACTACCTGAGAGACAGATATAAAATTCTGAGCAGTTTGTCTGGCTTCTATAGCGTCCATTTGGATCTGGACATTTTTGAGAACCTGGCGCCATAGGAGGTTCTGAAACACAGTTGGTATATTAATATACAATCTATTCAATCTGTTAATTTGCATTTGATTCATTCATTAACTTAATTCAACGTGTTGTGAAATTTAAATGCAGCATTAAGCAATACTAATCGTTGGTATTAATCTTAAAATAGTTACAGACACAAGAGGTGCCTTCTCATTAATTATGTTTATTGCTTATGAACACCAAATGAATACGAAAATATCAATCATAAGCTCAAGATAATATAAACATTTATTTGAAATCTGATAAAACATATATGAATTATTAAGTTGCGGCGAGATTATATCCTATACACGATTAAATGCAATTATGTTTGACTTACTTGGTGTTGGTGCTGGACGATTTCCACAATTAACATTTTGTTCGTAATCACATACGCCAGTTTGATCATTAAATAAAAGATTATTTGGGCATTGTTGCTCAATGACAGTTTCATCCCAACAGTTGAGATAATTGGAACAGCTATTAGGACTAGGAAATTGACCACGATCAGCAAGACATCCTGGAGCTGGAATCATTGGACCTTGTCCAGGTGATCCTGGGGATCCTGGTTTGCCGGGACGTCCTGGTTTACCTGGTCGACCGGGTTTTCCACCAGGTTTACCTGGTTGTCCTGGTTGACCGTTTGGATTACCTGGCTGTCCTGGTTGACCATTTGGATTACCAGGTTGTCCTGGCTGTCCATTAGGATTTCCGGGTCTTCCAGGATGGCCATTTGGATTACCGGGTTGTCCAGGTTGTCCATTTGGATTTCCTGGTCTTCCAGGCTGACCATTTGGATTACCAGGTTGGCCAGGCTGTCCGTTTGGATTGCCTGGTCTTCCTGGTTGACCATTTGGATTACCAGGTTGGCCTGGCTGTCCTGGCTGTCCTGGGAATCCTGGTTGGCCAGGTTGGCCTGGGAAACCTGGCTGACCTGGCTGTCCTGGTTGACCTGGGAATCCTGGTTGACTTGGCTGTCCTGGTTGGCCCGGAAACCCAGGTTGTCCTGGAAATCCTGGCTGACTTGGAGATCCTGGTTGGCCTGGTTGACTTGGGAATCCTGGTTGACTTGGCTGTCCTGGTTGGCCCGGAAATCCAGGTTGTCCTGGAAATCCTGGCTGACTTGGAGATCCTGGTTGGCCTGGTTGACTTGGGAATCCTGGTTGACTTGGCTGTCCAGGTTGACCCGGAAATCCAGGTTGTCCACTTGGGTTACCAGGTTGTCCTGGAAATCCTGTCTGCCCTGGGAATGATGGTTGACTTGGCTGTCCTGGTTGACCAGGAAATCCAGGTTGTCCATTAGGATTACCAGGTTGACCTGGTTGTCCATTAGGATTCCCTGGCTGACCTGGTTGTCCATTAGGATTTCCTGGCTGACCTGGTTGTCCATTTGGATTACCAGGTTGGCCAGGTTGCCCAGGCTGATTAGGATTTGGAGGAAACGGACTTGGCACTTCCGATTCTCCATCACCAGTAGGAAAACCCGGATAAAATTGTCTTCCTAAACTTGAGGCAAATATTCCTTTATTCATATCGGCTATTTCCTCTGGTGTTATAATCACAGACGCACTACTGTTATCAGTACCAGTTAGCTGATTTTCTATATCAGTATCAATTTTTTTAACATTAATATTCTCCCAATTTTCTTCTGTAGTTGAACCTAAATATCACAGTATCAATCGTTAATTTATTTCAATTCATTATTGTCACTCGTATTACCGATAATAATTTAAAAACAATTTCTAAATATTTTTCACATATTTAGCCGACGACTAATTATCAAATATCACTATTTAATTATTTTTTAAATTATATATGTTTACCTTCAAATTGAGCTGGTAGAGGTAATTGTCGACCACCATATCGTATTCTTCCTCTATTTCTTCCTCTATTTGTAGCTTCCAAGCCCACTGCTAAAGCAACTAATATTATAAAAATCTTCATTCTTAATAATACAATACAGTTACTCAAAAAATATAAACGTATTTTAAAAAAATCAAAAATATATAATTGACGTGTATTTTAAAAATTGCAAAAAAAAAAAAAAAAACAACAATTGTCACTGCAAACTCGAGCTCGACCTTGGCTCGTCTCTTGAAGCTGGATGGACTGGACCAGGCATGTCCGAGGGCTTACATAGGGCAATCCCCACCACTCTAAAATGAAGAAGAATTCACAAGATCCCAATTACACGGGCCTGCAGGACCTTGCTCCTCTTGCTTGCGCAGGAAGTGCACTCTAACGTCCGAACAACAACAAATAATTCTTTTTTTCTCTTTTTCACTCTTTACTTTTCTGTATTCCCCTCTTTTTTATTTTTATGGCCTCATCAACCACCACTACATACCATCACCATCACCACCACTTGACCGAAACAAAATATTTTTGTTAAGCATTTTGGCAAAGAGTCCAAGTGTGCGGTACAAAAATTTCCTTGAATAAACTGTTCTTTGATAAACAAAAAAAACAATAAATAGTGAATCATCCATAATTGAATTTAAAAAATTTATAATAAATTATTGAAATAAATTTGATTAAAAAAAAATATTAACGATAATTTAAAATAAAAATTAAAAATAATAGAAATAATCATACAAAACTATTAAAAATTTTAAAGATTATAATTATTTTTTTTTGTTTTTTATTAATGTAATTAAATTTTTTTATCATATAAAATAAATGAAGGTATACTATTGATATAATTGTTGCAAATGAAATGACATTTTAAGTGGTAAATTCCATGGGAACAAGTGCAAGACTATCAACATAATTAAAAAAAAAAAAAAGGCATTGATGAAAGAAGGAATTAATATATATAAATGCGTATTAACTATAAGCCTGTTTGCAAAAGTATATATATATATATATAAATTCATGTGACGACTTGTTATGAATTGAATCAGTCTTTCAAGATTTTGCAAATTAATGTGTATGTGTACATGTATAATCCTGTTACCAACCACGTCATCAAGAATGCCGTGAGTTTGGTAACAGGAATCAAATAACAAGACAGTGCAATGGTCCCGAGACTTGAAGCTTCACCCTCAGCCTCACTTATTGCTTGAAAAAAAATCATCATCATCATCAAATAACCATAAAGAACTAGTCTAATCAAAACAACATCAATTCAAATTTTCAAATTAAATTTATACTTTTTATAATAACAACTTTAATCTACTTTTTTTTTTTTTTTTAACATCTTGAAGTAAAATAAATGAAAAATATTATTTTATATATATATGAATTAAATAAAAAGCTAGATCAACATTTATTTTGCTCCAGGCGTAATAAAATTTCTTGCTAAAACATTATTGATAATAATAAAAAAAAAAAATTTAGAATGACATTTTCCATCAGTTGTCGTTATCTTAATTTTCAAGACAACATAATTTGTTTTTGTTTTTTTATAAAAATAAATGAGGAAAAAAATAAAAGACAACTGAGTAAATTTAAAAAATAAATAAATTATGAAAATGGATTTATGCAATTTGTTGTTATCAATTCAATTATAGAAGATTATTATCGATCCTAGATGTGAATTTATATATCAACACAATTTACTTGATGATGTAAAAATTATTTAATATATCCATTTACATGGGAATTGAAAAATATCAGCTTACATGCAACCTTGCAAGGTCGATTTATTCATTAAATAAAAATTTTCAATATTTTATTTATTTTTTATGGATCCTTAGAATTAATAGAAATTAAAAAAAAATTAATGGGGCGAGTGCTTTTATAGATGGTGATTTTGAATTTATGTTATTTTTATTTTATTTTAAGTCATTTTTAATTATTGGGTGTTTATAAATGGGCATGTAATATTTTTTATCTATTTTATTAAATTTGTGTAAATATATAAATTTAACGTGATGACACGAGATATAATGATTATAAAAAAATTAAAATTTATTCAAATGAAAAATGACTTGAGTTTTATAAATTTACCCACTCATTTTTTTTAATAATAAAAATAATTTGACAAATTTTTATTTAATTATGAAAGTAATAAAATGCAAAATTGATAATTAATTTTTTTTTTAATATTTAAAAATTAATAATACGAAAAAAAAAAAATTTATTTTTGAATTTTTTTTTGTAATTTTAAAACGTAATTATTTAAAAATTGATAAAATAAATTAACTATCAAATTTTTTTTTTATTATTATTAACACGAATAAATAACAAAATAGATAAAAAAAACAAAATTAGTAATTAATTTTCAAAAAATATTAGAAAATTAATAATAAGGAAAAAATAAAATAAAATTTACTTGAATTTTTTGAATTAAAATAAAAAAATCAATTAATAAAAAATTGATAATATAAATTAATTATTAATTTTTATTTTATTGTTAACAATCACAAATATTGTTACATTTATAAAAAAAAATTAATTTTTGAATTTTTTTGTAATTTTTAAACATTAGTTAATTAAAAATTGATAAAATAAATTAATTATCAATTTTTTTTTTATTATTATTAATAAAAATTAAATAATAAAAAAAATAAAAAAGAACAAAATAGTAATTAATTTTCAAAAAATATTAGAAAATTAATAATAAAAAGAAAATAAAATAAAATTTACTTGAATTTTTTCAATTAAAATAAAAAAATCAATTAATAAAAAATTGATAGTATAAATTAACGATCAATTTTCATTTTATTATTAACAATCGTAAATAAAACTCTAAAAAAAAATTATTATTTTCAGACATAAAAATATATTGTTAAATTTATAAAAAAAATATTTCTCTACTCAATCGACGAGGGATTATATTTTTATATATTTTTTACACCAAGTAATTATACTTCCTCAACACGTACGATTCAAATGTAACATCGTAAATCATTTTTAGACTGTCGTACATACATGTCGTATATCCCTAACACATGTTTTGTTATCTATTTTTATTTTTTTATCTGAATGACCGCAAACCTGTCCGCCTTAATGACATTTTTACAGATATAACTGTTATAAAATTAACGGGAGTAAAATTTTGATGAAATATGATAAAACATAAAAAAATATTGTTAAACAAATTATAACGTTTTTATTCATTAAAAATTATGTGACTATATTATAAAGAAAAAAAAAAAAATATAGCAGAATTAAATTGACCTTGGTATATGAACTTTGAAGATGTACTTTTTAAAGTGGTTAATTTTTTTTTCATTCTTTTTTGGATGAACGTTAAGTTAAGGATAATTCCGGTTTGCGACAACAGACCAAGTGGTACCAAGATATAGCAAGATGATATCATTTAATGAATACCAAATGCACATATTGAATTTTCATTGGAAGATTCGAATATTTAAAAAAAAAAAAAAAAATACGTAGGTGGTGCAGTCAACTCCAAATGCATTATCTACCAATACATCTATATGTATATGTAAATTTAATTATTTATTTATGTGTGTATGATATTTCGAGTGGTCTCACAGGTATTTAGTATTTTTTTTTTTTCAATGCAGTTTATTATCTTACTCGCCATTTTAGCAATGAGGAAGGAAGACCCCAAAAATAAAACTATAAAATGCAAATACGTATCACAATTCTTTTTTAGCTTTTTTTTTTTTTAAAAAAAAAACCCGTTTCAATCGTTATTTGATTCCGTTATTATGTTATTGTCTGACCTACTCAGAAAAATCCCATGTTATAATTTAACTTAAAAATTATCTTTGATATGAAAATAAAATTATAAATAAATATTATATTATATTTTCTTAATCTTATCAAATGAAAAAAAAAAAAAATTGATGAAACCGTTAACGTTTATTGAACTACAATTTTTAAAAATATTTTTATTAATAATTTGGTAATTATTATTTTTGATTAATTT
>MKYW01000016.1:371964-435403 GCA_015776835.1 Aphidius ervi | reverse complement strand
TTTTTTTTTTTTTTATTATGAAAGAATTATTATTAAAAAAAAAAAGACTAAAATTATTTAAATAATTTTGCGAATTTTTCGAGTAGATAATTAATTTTTTTCCTTGTAATAGTCCTCACTGTAAAAAATTGAATAATAAAAATTTAAAACAATGATAATAAATATTAAAAATAATAAATAAATAATTAAAATAAATTGTAATAAACATTACCAGCCAGGTACATTTTCTGGATCATTACATCTGAATGTTAATTCATCGTAGACAGTACCAACATCACACTGTCCTTTTTGTGGTTGAACACCATTTCTGCATATATAAAATTTAGCACAATCATCTGGATGTGGATAAGTTGGATGTGGTTGTAAAAGACCACCAGGACCACTGACAACTTCATCAGGACAAATAAAACCATCATCAAGTTGATCACGTTTTGAATGACATGGTTTTTCTGAATCAATTGCCCAAATACAACCTGACATTTTATCATCATAAATAAGACCTGGTGGACATGGCATTACAGATGCAACACCATCAATACAATTTACAAAACGATCACACATTGATGGATCTTCATGCTTAAAATATCCATTTGCACGTGGACAACCTTTGGATGGCTGTGGTTGTTCTGCAAAAAAAAAATAAAACAAAAAATAAATTTAAGCTTATTAACCGGTTTTTTATAAGCCTTTATTAAACCAGTTTTTTCTAAATATAACTTTGACCAAATAGTATTTAAAATTTGATGATGATACTTGCAAATATAATAATAAAATATTTAAATATACTTACGAAGAAGATTACGATCACCACATGGTACATTTGCTGGTAAATCACAAAGTTCTTTTTTATGATTATCATCTCTAAATACAAGTCCATCTTTACAAAGTTTTTCTTCAGCTATACCATCCTGACAGACATAGTATAAATCACATTGTTCTGTATCAGCATAAAATGATTTACCAGTTCCATCAGGACACTGAAATTGTGATTGACTTTGAGCAGTTATTGAAATTATTAATAATAAAAAATAATATCCTACAATCATTAGCTTAGCCATGATTTTAAATATATTTTATAATTTATTATTTTAACAATGGTATTATGTGGGTCTTGATACAACGATCTTGATGTGACTGGTGAATATACTGATCTGTTTTAGCTTGTGCATATTCTTAACACTACCTTCCAATGCATTTCACAACTCCCACCCCTTTTTGTATATCTCCCAACCGAGAAACAACTCCATCCAATTTCTTCGAAATATAAATATCTCACTTTCCATTAAATTTTAAAACAAAAAAAAAAAATTATCAATTCAATCAGACATATATGCCAATGATAAATTTATTTTTGAAAAAACAATTTCGATCAGCAAATAAGTTGATTATCCAAGGTCTACCACTACTGACATTGCCAGAATTTATTACACACAAAAATAATATATATAAAAAAATGAAGCAAATAAATCTTGTTTTCAATGATAAAATTATAAAAATAAAATCATGCGTTCAACCTTCTGGATGAACGAAGGTGAAAGCAATTACAATGTATTTGACCGGAAATATATCAAGTTTTTTTTTTTTTCATTTTATATTTATATATTTTATCAAAAGTAATAAGGAAAAATAAAGTAAATAAATAAATTTCACCTTATTGAATAATTTTATTAAAAGTAAAAGTAATTACATGTATAAAAATTTAATTTTTTTTTCAACGATCACGCCATTGAATTATCATTATTTTTTTTTTTTTTATAATTCATTTTGGAGAAAGCGAGAACGTCCTAAATAAACCTCTTCAAGGTTTTTTCTCAGGCTCTCCATACCAGTTTTCACTGAAAAAAAAAAAAAAATATATATATATAAATTAAATTAAAGGGTTTGTGTATTTAATTTATAAAATATAATTTTATAAAAAAATATATTTACCATCCTGGCACATTTTCAGGTGAATCACACATTTCTGTTTTTTCATTATAGACACTACCTTCACCACAGCCTTGTTCACGTGGAGTAACTCCACTTAAACAAACATAAAATTTTTGACAGTCTTCTGGATGAGCGTATTTTGGATGATCAACATTATGACCATGACTATCAACTGGTCGGACTGAAGGACACTCGAAACCATCAGTCAGTTTTTGTCCAACTGGACGACAATTCTAAAAACAAAGAAATAAACATTATAATCAATCAGAATTTTGTTTTTTTTTTAATTTTTTAATTACCTCTCTGTTGGCAGTTGCTGGCCAGACACAAATACCAGTATTTTCGTCAAAATGAAGACCAGCTGTACATATATTTTCGTTGTATTGACCATCAACACAATTATAAAAAATATTACAAACTGTTGGATCTGGATGTGGAAAGAAACCATTTTTTCTTGGACAATTTTTTGATGGCTGAGGTGGTTCTAAAATTAAAAATATAAATAAAAATATATTTTAAACAATTTTTTTAATTTTAATAAATATTTATTAAATAATTATCTTACGAAGTTCTAAACGCTCAGCGCAGTCAACATTAAATAGATGATCACATTTATTTATTTTACGATTAAATGGATCAAAAACAAGTCCATCTGGACATAATTTTTCTGTTGGATAACCATCTTTACATTCATAAAATTTATCACATTGCACTTCATCTTCATATTGACCATCTTTTAATGGACACTTGAAATTACCATCTGAAATTTTATTGTTTTTAAATTAATTAACATTTAAAAAATTAAATTATATAATATATCAGAGAAAAAAAATTATGCAATATCTTTGAAAGAAAGATTATTTGACATTTAAAATTTAGAAAGTTTTTAATAAATATTTTACAGAAAAAGAAAAATGAAAAAAAAATTGTTTAAATTATATTTAAATAATGGATTAAATTTATAATTTTTTTTTTTTAAATTTAAATAATAATTGAAACACTTACAAACGATGGTAATGATTGTTGCTAATACTAGAATTATTTTAGTCATTTTGATAGAAAAAAAATTATTTTTTTTTTAAATTTAAAGATATTGATTCTTCTAGAATCAAATAGATGATTTTTTTTTTTTATTTATTCGCTTGTAATTCGCGGCCTTGTCGCATGACACTGGTTCTTTTTCTATGGATCTCCATGAGGTATATCCAATAGACACCCCCACTGTGTCTTGCGATTCTCCCACTTTTGATATTAACACTCAAGTATAATATATAATTGCCCACGATTTTGCCTTTCAACTTTCTTTCAATACTTTTTTTTAACCATTTTTTTTCTCCTCCTCTCAAACCACATAATACAATTTCATCCCAAAGGTCAATTGACAATTCTTTGTTGATTTTTAAATCATATTTAAATTGTTTATATAAACTTGTTTCGATATATAAATTAATATCATAAATGTCATACACTATTAATGAAATTATCTAAACTAAAATAACTTTTATTTTTTTATTTTATTTTAAACCATACACAAAAGAAACTATAAGAATTTTTAAATCGAAAAATTGTCATAAATTTCTTTGGCTTATTATTGTTTAAAAAATAAAAAAAATCAAAATACTTTTTGTTTCGAAAAATTATCATAAATTTATCTGGTTTATCCTTTTTTAAAAAAAAACAAAAAACTTTTCTTTCTTTTTTTTTTTTTAAATCAAGATACACAAAGAGAATATAATTTCTAATTTTTTATTTTCTTAAATAAAAAAATTTAAAACAATCGAAGAAACCAGATGTAAAAAAAAAAAACAGTCACACTTTTTTAAATTTAATCAACTATATCAAATAATAATAATTGAAAATATTTATTCAGTACAAAATTGATTAATTAAATTTGAATGATAAAAAAAGGATAATAACTAATTAGTGATGTAAAATTTATCAAATACATAAATCTCATCACAATTAATATAAAATATAAAAATTAAAAAAAATTATAGTTAATTAATTTGATGGTGTAGTTGATGGTCTTGATGACTTTCGTCTGCTAGAACCACCACTAGTGGTTTTAACTTTTTGTGGTGGATTTTCAAGAGCATCCAGTTCAGCATCGGTCAAACGATCCTTGTACCAGTCTTTGCTGGAATTTTTTTCAAATAAAAAGATTAATAAAATAAAAAAAAAAAACAAATAATTTTATTTTTAGAAATAACATTTTAAGTGAAAGGTTTAAAAGCTTTTAACAATATTCTTTCTACCCACAACATTATTTATGCTTTTGCCTAATCGTATTTTTAAATAATAAAGAAAAAAAAGAAAAAAAAGGAAAAAACCTACCATTCTGGTATTTTTCGTGCCCAATCACATCTACCAGTTGTTTCATCAAATACTTGTCCAAGTTTACATCCACTTCTTCTTGGTATTTCACCATTAACACATACATAAAAAAATTGACAATCTTCACTATCTGGATAACGTGGATGTGTTGCTTTTATTGAATCATCAACAATTGGACATGTAAAATTAAATAAATCACGTGATCCACAACCTTTTTTTTGTGCTTCATCTGGCCAATTACAAATTCCAGTTTTTTCAGAAAATACTAAACCATCTGGACATTTTATTGTATTAAATTTTCCTTCAACACAATAATAAAATGTATCACAAATTGTTTGATCTTCATGACCAAAATAACCATGCATTCTTGGACAATTTATTGATGGCTGTGGTGGTTCTACAAAAGTCAAAACAAAAAACAATTAATTACAATTAAAAAATGAAATGAAAAATTAATTAATAAAAAAAACTTACGTCGTTTTGGTCGTTTAGTACAATCAATACCAAATGGTAAATCACATTTTTCATGTTCTGGACTAAAATCATTAAATACAAGACCATCTGGACATAGTTTTACAGTAAATTTACCATCACGACAATCAAAATATTTATCACATTGTTCTGGATCTGGAAAAAAACCATTTGGTTCTGGACATTGTTCTGGTAATTCAATGTCATCATATTCTTCACTATTATCAGTTGTTACAATTGGTGCTGATGTTGTTGTTGTTGATTGTCTACGAAGACCAGGTGAGGCTATTTTACGTCTACTTAATTCAGATGCCTCCTGCTTTCTCGTCAGTGCAGTTACCGCCCCTGCAAGGTCATTGTATCAATAGTTAAATTCATTTCACCTTCTCTTTTTTATTATTTTTATTATATATATTTTTTTTTTCATTGAGTTTTTTATGTTGCGGAATTCCAGGGTTTTATATATGAAAGGAAAGGAAAATATAACATAACAAGTTTGGAACATTGACTTTTTTTTTCTGTTTTTTTTTTTTCTTTAAATCATGTAGTATCATCAAGAAGAAAGTGAGAAAGTATTTATCTACCATCTCATATTTAACATGTAGATTTAAATAAATAATATACTCTGTTTTTTATTTTTAATATTTTTCGGTTTTTTTTTTTTCATTTTATTTTTTATTGTCAGTCACTTTGTCAGCGACTATCATTTTTTTTTTTTTGTTTTTAAATTTTCTGTTACATTTGCTTTACAACTTGTTAATTAACAACTTCAGTTATGACTAAAACATTTATTTTTTTTTTTTTTTTGTTTAATTTGACTAGTATTATAATGTACTTTTATTTTTTCTAAATTTAGCCTACACATGGGGGGAGTTATGTTGTGTTCTAGCTTACAATAACAATTTTATTTTTAAAAAATAAAAAATTAATAATGAATAATGTTTAAATGATAAATTGTTTTATGCACTTTTACAATAAATTTAAAAAAATGAGTACGAATGATGTTATTGAGACTCACCGAAGCAGGCAATGAACAGAATTATTTCCGCAGTCTTCATTAATGCGTCACGGTTATAAGTAATCGTAAATTTATTATTAAACTTTTAAAAATAAGTTTAATAATTATTCATTTAGAATTTTTTTTTTTTTTAATTATTAATGATTCCACGGCCGTTTCGATTGTGGATGCAATGCGTGATGACTAGTGATTACTACTGGAGCGACTGACTATGCCACCAAGAATCTTATATGTCTCCCCCACTTTAAACCATTTTTTTTTTTTATTTTTACCATTCAATTCTGTATGTACGTGGCAACGACATACAAAACCAGCAAATTAATACATTTATTATTTTAGCTTTTAGAGCTTTTTTCACATGACAATTTGATTTCTATTTTTTTTTTCATTATTCTGTTCATATTTTTACCCTTTCTTAGAGTACAATCCTAATCACAAAATCAATTCAAGTATTTATAATAATTTATTTTTGTATATATTATGGAATAATTTAAATTATCATGATATTTTTTTTTTGTATTTTGTTAAATTGACTAGAAAAAAAAAATACTTGAATTTTTTTTGCTTTCAGAATATATGGATTGTTTTTTATCGGCAACTGAATTAATTGTACTTAATTATTTATTATTTTTCTTTTGTTTATGTAAAATTTATAGAAAAGTGTAAAATTGTGGCAGCAAAGAACACAATTTGGTAATGCAATGGCGATTGTTTTGGAGCATTACGCAAAAAAAATTCGCTCAACCCCCAGAACAACATGTATATAGTTTATAATATATATATATATTTGTAAAAACGTTTAAAATTAAAATAATAAATAAACTGAAAACAAAAAAATTGTACCTGAGCTTTGTATTACTCGGCAATGGAACTACCGGGTATATATATATATATAATATAATAATATAATATTAATATTAATATATATATAAATTTTTTTTTTGTTTTGTTTTTTTTTTTCACTAAATATATAAATTTAATATTTAATACGAAGTTTCACGATCCCACCAACCACCGGGATGCTTTCTAATCCATAATTTACGTAATTCATCATAAACAAATATGACAATTGCAAATGGTATACCAGGTAACCACCATGTTGCTTCAAGTGGATAAGTTTTTAATATTATTTCCATAAATGGTGCATATGATACAACACATGCCATTACAACTTCAAATACAAGACCCCAATTTAATACCCAATTATTCATTCCTTGTTGAAATATTGAATTACGTCTTGTTTTACAAATAACAGCATCAGCAAGTTGTACAATAACAATTGCAATAAAAAATGCTGTATGACAAGTAAATTCTAATACTTTTCGTTGTTTATATGTCCATTCTTGTCCAAAACCATCACGTAAATCATTAACAGCAACATTATCCCATTCAGCACGTAAACCAAGTAAACGTCCAGGATAAAAACCATAATCAGCCATGACAACAAGATAAGTAAAAAAACCAGCAGCTGCTTCAATCATTCCAATTTGTCCATAAGCCATAAATATTAATTTTCCACTAACAAGATGATCTTTCAATGGACGACGAGGACGTCTATAAAATATTATTATTTATTAATTAATTAGATTATTTAATTAAGATTAATCCTAAATAATTAATAACTACCTCAACATAATGTCATTTTCTGATTTTTCATAAGCCAAAGATATTGCTGGCCACATGTCAGTACCCAAATCAATACAAAGTACACATATAACACCAACAGGAAGAGGAATACCCAATGCAATAAATGCTAAAAATGGTGTTATTTCTGGTATATTACTAGCAAGTGTATAAGCAATACTAGATTTAAGATTATCAAATATACGTCTTCCTTCTTCTATACCAGTTACAATCGATGCAAAGTTATCATCTAAAAGTATTAAATCAGCGACTTGTCGACTGACGTCAGATCCTAAAAAAAATCAATACATTATATATTAAGGGCGGAAAAAAAGAGACAAAGACATAAGAAATATGAGAAGGAAAAAAAAAAATCACTTACCACTTATTCCCATAGCGACTCCAATATCAGCTTTTTTTAATGCTGGTGAATCATTAACACCATCACCAGTAACAGCTGTTATAAAATGAAGTCTTTGACAACTTTCAACAATTTGTAATTTTTGTACTGGTGATGTTCTTGCAAATACAATTTCTGAATGACTTTGTATAAGTGTATCAAGTTGATTTGAATCTAATTGACGTAATTCAGTACCAGCAACGACAATTGAATGTGATGAATCTTGTTGTGGATCTTCAGTTATAATACCAACTGATTTTGCAATTGCACGTGCTGTATCAGGATGATCACCAGTAACCATTATTACTTTAACACCAGCACAACGACATCTGTATACAGCATCTGGTACACTTGGTCTTGGTGGATCCAGCATAGCAATAAGACCAATCTAATAATCAAAAAAAAAGAAACAATAAATAATTTGTCATTGATGTAATGGTACTGATTAAATTTATTAATACTTACTAATCTTAAATCTTCAAGAGGAAAATTTATTGGATCAGCATTAAATTCAAAACCTTCTGGAAATGCATCTTCTGGTAATTCCATATCAGCAAAACCCAAAACACGTTCACCATTTCTAGCAAGATCATAACAAGATTCAGTATATGCTATTTTAACTTCTTCAGTTAATTCTTGTGTTTCACTACCAAATGCAAGTTTAGTGCAACGTTCAAGTACACGTTCAGGTGCTCCTTTTAATGCCAAAAAATGCTTTCCATTATAAAAATGTATATTAACTTGAAATTTATCAGTTGAATTAAATGGAATTTCAAAAACCTAATTAAATAAATTATCATTAATATTTTAATATTTAATTTACACATTGAAATAACAAAAAAATTATATATAAATTTAATTACTTTTGAGTATTGATTTCTGTAAAATTGAGCACCACCTTTGACAAGTAATTCCATGCATTTTAATAAAGCTGAATCAGATGCATCACCAAGAATTTTACGTTTATTAAATGGTGGTGGTGGTCCTTCAAATGGTGCCCATTCAGCACGATTACAAAGACTAGCAACTCTAGCTAAACTTTCAAACCCAGGTGTACTTGAATATTTTTTCCATGTATCAGCTGCCATGACTTCTTTGAGTTGTCCATCATACCACAAATGACGAACCTAAATAACAATAATAACATAAAATAAAATAAATACAAAATAAAATTTATAAATATTATCAATTTTATAACATACTGTCATTTTATTTTGTGTTAATGTTCCAGTTTTATCACTGCATATAACTGATGTACATCCAAGTGTCTCAATTGCTTCAAGATTTTTAACAAGACAATTTTTACTAGCCATACGTTTTGCTGTTAATGTTAATGAAACAGTCATTGTTGCTAATAAACCTTCTGGTACATTTGCAACAATAATACCAATTAAAAATACAAGTGAATTTATCCAGCCATAACCCATTCCAAGTGACATTGTGAAAAATGATACACCAAGAAATATTGCCCAGCATGATATATATGTCATAAATGAATTTATTTCATGGCTAAGTGGTGTTGGTCTTGTTGGTAATGTTGATGTTAATTTTGCAACTCTTCCCATTACTGTTTGATCACCACAAGCAACAACAACACCTCTTCCAGTTCCTTTAAATAAAAAATATATATAAATAAATATACTGGAGAAAAATCTATTTTTATTTTGATGAGTCATTCAATGAGCTTCGAGAAATCAACTTGAAAAATTATCATTAACTTTGGTAATTATATTAAAATTTATTTAATTTAGTTTTTTTTTTAATTTTAGTAGAAATAAAAATGAAACATTTGTTTATAATTCGAAAAGTTGAACGGAAGTTACTATCATCAAATCTTATATTTTACTATTTAAATATCATCAATGTGTGAGTGGTATGACTCGAAATAAAAAGCATTCTTTATTTAGTTTATAAAAATGTGTTTTTCTAATTTTGGAAATTATTCATAATTTTATAAATTCATGTATTAAAATATTTCGAAAATATTGTAAAGACTTATATGTTAATTGAAAATTTAGCTAGTCACTCAATCGATTAGTGAGTCATAAAAAAAAAAAATATAAAGTATAATAAAAAAGATTAGAAAAAAAAAAAAAAAGACAAGATCTAGTTTCCCTACCATAATAATTTGGCCAGTATCCAACAAAGATTAAATGTAAAAATAGATTATAAATTTATTTACCCTCAACAACATTTGTGGAAAAAAAAATCATGTTTCTTGCTTCAAGTATACTTCCAACTTCTGTCTCAGTTGATCTTATAAGTGCCAATGATTCACCAGTTATTGATGCATTGTCAACTTTAAGACCTAAAAAATAAAGACAAAAAAAAAATATTAAATCTCATGATAAACATTAAATATGATTATCGAAAAAATGTAAATTTAAACCTTGGCATTCAAGAATTCTAATGTCAGCTGGTGCTCTATCACCAACTTCAATAACTGCAATATCACCAACAACCAATTCAGTAACTGGAATTTCACGTTTTTCGCTGTTTCGTAAAACCATAGCTTTTTGTGGTAATAAATCATTAAATGACTCAAGTATTTTCATACTTTTAGCTTCTTGATAATAACTAAACATTCCAGTTGTCATTATGAGCATTATCAATACAGCACCAAGCCATAGATGATCTTGTGAAGCTGACTCTTCAATCTGGTGCTCGAGTAAATAATTTCCAAAGCATAAAAATGCCCCAATCTAGATAAATAAATTTTATTGTATAATTTATCAATTTGGGTTAATTCGAAATAGTATTGATTCATTCATTTCATTTCATTTTTTTCTCTTCTCTTATTATTATTATTATTAAGATTAAAAGATTGCTTCTAGAAAAATTAGATTTGTAGAAATAATAATAATAATTTTATTACAAAAATGGGTGATGTATGGTAGATATATATTTTTTTTTTTTTTTGTTCGTACAGTGCGCATGTTTACAGGGTGCTCCGGTCGAATCACTAGGTCACCGGCGTGACCTCTTTCGATTTTGGTGGAGAAATTTTTTACTAACATATACACCCTTAAATATTCCTTTAAAAAAAATTTTTTTTTTTTTTGACTTCCAGGCTCGATAGTTAAAGAATATTTCGAAATATTTTATTTTTTTTTTCGATCGAAATAATTGAAGCTAAATTTTTTCGAAATTAAATTTAAATTCGATTTTTTTTTTTATTTAAAAAAATAAATATAATTTTTTGATGAAAAATTTAAAATTTTAATATTGTATAAAATTAAAAATAATAAATGACTGTTTATTTTTGAATTTTCTAAAATGTAATTTTAATTTTTTTTTTTCATGTTTTCTTAGAAAATAAAAAATAAACTAATAATTCATGTAAGAAAAATTTCTGTTCTACTTTTAGATTATGAAAATAATTTATTATTTCAAGTTAAAATTAAAAGAAAAATTATAAATTTACAAATTTCCATAAAAGTTTATAAAATTATAGGATAAAAAAAGAATAGTATCAAGTTATTTGTAGAAAAAAATAAATTAATGATTCAAATAAAAGCAAGGGGTCAGGGCCGGTGACTTGCTATGCCCCACATCGAGGGGCTGTTCATACAAAGTATATATATAGACACATTAAAAATATAAATGTATATATATGTCCACATAGAAACAATTTATAAACCCCATTGATTTTTCAAACGATTAAATTGAAACTAGCATTCTTGCAAAGTAAATTTAAACAAATTAAAAAAAAAAAAAGAAATTAACGAGTATCGCCCATATTGACCTAAAAGTATTACCAAGAAAATTATCCTAAAACTAATATTGCCTAAATCAATACTCATCAATAAATGAAAAACATAAAATACAAAAATTACAATTAAAAAAAAAAATGCCATTAACATACTGGCACAAAAAAAAAGCCACCGAAAAATCAAATAAAGAAAAAAATTAAATTTAAAATTAAGAACAACAAAAATCGATTCAAATTCAACTAAAACTTTTAAACTAATTTCTAAATAAGCTTAAAAAAAAAAAAACCATGCTTTTTAAATTTAAATAAAAAAAACACGCCAAGTAAATATCCAGATCATTGCAGAGAGGAGAAAAAAAAAAAAAAAGTAAAAAAAAATTTGGAGTCCATCTTGATCTAAAAATATTTTAGGGAAATAAAAAAAGCAAAAAAAGAAAAATAATAATTAATTGGAAAATATTACAACATTAAAACACAACATATATAGTTTTTTTTTTAATTTTTTTTTTATTAATTTTTTTTACCCAGATAAGAATGGAAAATCCTCCACAGCAACATCGACAAATTTTAGCAAATTCAGATGTCTTCTTTGGTGGAGTAAGGGCGTTGGGTCCATTGATAGCCAATAATTCACGAGCCCTTGATGCTGATAGTCCTTGTTTTGGATCAACTGTTAATTTTTTTAATAATTCACTGATACCTTGTGTATGGACATCTGTTTCAATGTCTTGTCTAAGTGCTTCCAAATCATTTGATGATTTGTGTGGTTTATGTAAGAACGGCATTGTGCGCTCTGTATAACGTTGTCTTGCCAAGGTCGTCTCCAAATGATACGATGGAGCAGAGCGCGTTAACAAGAAGAACTGAATTTATATTTTATAATTATTATCATTTTTCCAGAAGGGGCAAAAAGTGTTTACAGATGGAGCTTGTGAAGGGGGATGACGGTGATCACGTGATTGATCAATAATTTCAAAGAATTTTATATATATACAATCTATGTGACTATGTATCAAAATTATATACATATGTATTGACAACATATATATTTTTATGTACAAAACGTTCAATTAATTTATCTAGGTTCAATTTTTTCATCTAGGTACATAGACAATATGAAAAATAATTTTTTAATTATTGTAAATTTTTTTTTCCATCAATTTATCATTAATAATTATTGTTTTTAATTTATTGTTATTATTTTTTTTTGTTGTTTAGTTGGATACAAATTTTATTTTGTTTTATCCTTCATTGTTTTGCAAGTATGTTGAATTTTTTGTTTCATTTTTTGTGTATTGATTTGAATTATTATTTTGTTTTTTTGTTGGAAACCTAACCTAAGTTGATGTTTTTTTTTTTGTTTTTATTTTTATTGAAGTAATAATATTGATTATTATGTTTGTTTCAGTGACAAATGTTAATCAAGTTTTGGGTGATTTTTATGATGCACTTGTTAGAGTGAGATATCCTGGTGTTGCAACAATTGAGTTGAATAATTTAGAAGCAACTGTGTTGAATAAAAATCAGAGAAATGAACTGTTGCATTGGTTGTTGATACAGAGTTTAAGATCAATTGATTCAACAACAATTGAGCCACAATCTGATAACAGTATGTCAATAATAATTGCTTAATGAATTTTGATTGTTATATGAATGAAAATTATTTTTTTTAGATTCATTAGTACAATGGTATTCACAAATTGGAATTTGTAATGACAAGGAGGCACTGCTTGTTTGTATCATGATTTTAATTGATGTTGTTGTTGTTTGTATTTTGATGCTAGATTATTAATGATGATGATGATGATAATTTATTTTTTAAAGGGAGAGTGTACAATTGAAAATCAATTGCCAACAATTGTCAAGCTTACAGAATTTATCATGAATATTTTGGGAGTCAATGGACAAGCTAAAGTTATTCCCCAAGAAGCTGAAAATATTATAAATTATTATCTTAAAAATGAAGTCAATATCATTCCATCATTTGTTAAACTTACCACCAAGTTAACACCCAGTGAGGCTCGTAAATATGTCAAGAGTGTTAATGAACGTGTTAAGGAACAAAAAATACCAGATACTCCAGCAAACATCAACAGGGTACCACTTGATATTACACCAAACTTGATAAAAATTAAATTACAATGTTCATATATTTATTTAGGAAGTATTGGAAAATTCTGTTGATGGAAAAATAAATGAAAATGCTCATGACACAACAGCAACAATCATCAGTAAATTTTGTGAGACATTTGAAGACATCAATCAGTGGAAGAAACCCAACAACAAAAAATCTACTGATGTAAAAACTGGATCCTTTGATGACTGTATTGAAAATATAAATAAAAACTTTTCAGAATTAATCAAGGTAAATTTACCATTCCTAATGTCCAGCTAAATTTTAATAATTAAATTGTTTGTTTTTGTTTTTAGACTTTGAATAATAAACATGAAGTAGAACATCAAATAATTCCAACAAGTTTGAATACTGAAGACAGCCCACTGGATCGAGCAATTAAAGATGTCGTTGTCCGAATGGAAGAGCTCAACAAAGTTCGTGATCATGACCATGATTAACAATTAAATATAAAATTCTCATTAATTACTGCACTTAATCCTCATGTATCATCACAATTTTTCATGTTATTAATCAATAAATAAATTATTGCCTAATTATTAAAGCAATTAAATTATTAATCCTTATTTACAATTAAAAATTGTCCAACTATAAAAAGAGCATAATCATTTGACAAATAAATAAAATATAAGGTTTCTTTTTTTTTTTTTTTTTGTTAATAAATAAAAAGAGTTGATGAATTTATTTTTGTATTTTTGTTTAATAACGAATCATCTTAGAAAATACAAATATTTTTTTTTTTATTTTTTTTGTTTATTTAAGATCTTGGACGTTCTTTCTTTTCTTTGTAAAGTGCAAGTAATGAAACATTGGCAACTTTGACAACCTTGAAACGGACACCTGGGATGTCACCAACGGCATGACCTTTACGACCAAATCCAGCAACCAAGACTTCGTCATTTTCTTCAATATTGTTTAAACAACCATCACGTGGTACGAATGCTGTGATTTTTTTGCCATTTTTAATGAGTTGAACTCTTACACATTTACGAATAGCAGAGTTAGGTTGTTTAGCTTCAACACCACTGTAAAATATAATACAGTGTAATTAATTTTGAGGTTATAATAAGCATAATTAATATTGCAATACTAGTATCAATAGAATACTTACACTTTTTCAAGGACAATTCCTTTAGCATGGGAAGCACCACCAAATGGATTGGCCTTCCAGCGTGTTCCCAAATGGGCTTTTTTATAGTCCAAATCGTTCCATCTTTGCTCGCGTCTATGGTTAACATGCTTTCTAGCAGTACGGATTCCACGGGGTTTACCTTTATATCAAAAAAATAAATATTGTTATTAAAATAAATTAATAAATTGTACATGTAATTGTCGAACAATCTTTTTTTTTTTCTTTTATTCAACACCGGTAGTTGAATCACAATGAGATTGTGGTCGTCGTCGTCGTTGCGTTAGAGCCACGTTTTTTTTTTTTTTTCAACACGCATTATATAATAAAACAATACAAACTCGAGCAAGTTTTTATATTCACAATTATTGTCAAACACTGATTAATAATTATTTATAATTTAATTTACACAAATTAGTAATTTAAAAGATTATTAATTAATAAATACTGGAGTAAATGCAACCTACCCATCTTGTCTGTTCAGACCGCGACGTGAAAAGAGTTGGTTAAGATAGATCAAGTCGGGGCAGTGGATCCAGAATAGCATCATGTGTATATGTGTGCTGTGTATGTGAGCATTCCTATTGGTTGTTTTAAGAATTGAATTTATGACTAGACTCACGTCTGAGTCTAGAAAAAATCTAGTGTTTTTCTTTTGTAAATAGAGCTTAAATAAAATAGGGGTTTTTGAAAATTATTCGAATTTATATATGTAGTTTAAACAATATATTAAAATATATAAATTTATTTAATTGGAAAATATAAAAAAAAAGTAAAAATATTGGGATTTTTTGGTAGTAATTAGTCTAACAGCAAAAAAAAAGTTATAGGAAAAATATTTATATATATTTATATATTTATGATATCTCTCTGGCATGAAAAAAAAAAAAAATCCCAATTCAGAACTGCCCTTCAAGTTTGACTTTAAAATATGTTATTTACAAAATCCTTATAATCTACCAGGCAAAATATTTCCAAATTGTAAATTTTGATAATTTTTAATAATTTAATATTTATTCTTTTTGACAAACCGAATAATTAATATTTAAATAGTTGATTCGAATCACGAGTATCGGAGTATTTTTTAAAACCACTCAGTGTCATGCGCAAAAAACAAAAATATATTTTCTTGCATATTCACGAAAACGTATCTTAAAAGGTAAACAACAACAACAGCAGGTGTAGAGGTTATGTTATGTTGTCAGTTGTCAGTTGACAGTTGACAGTTCATCAAGATTTCAAGAATTGCCATATTTGCGTACACACTTGCATCGTAAAATTTAATTTACGCGTTATTATTCAACTAAAATAAACCATTGGTTTTTTTTATGATTAAATAACATAAAATATGGAGACTATTACAAATGAGGCTCAATGGATTAAAATATTTGACTCGATTTCGCTAGAATTTCAGCTTGAACAAGTAAGTTTTTTTTATAGCCTACCTATTCGTTTTTTTTAAACTAAACATTATAATATTATTAATTATATTGTTTTTGTAGACCAAGTTTTACGGAAAACGTGAAGATCGAACAGCAAAATGTACAGACGATGATGATTCTGAAGATGACTTTGATCACCATGAAGATGATTCCAGTGGAGAGGAAAGATCAACACCGTCACCAGACACTATTTTCGATGATCGCATGATACAAATGAGACCACTATTTAAATTTCAACCAAAATTCGAATTAAGTAATAAAATTAACTTTTAAAAGAAAAAAAAAATTTTTTTTTTATTAAATACTCATAATAATAATAATATATTAATTTTTCAGTATGCAACGATCGAAGTACCGAATTCGTTGATTCAGGTTTTACAATATATCGTTTCAATCCGTCTTATATTAATATTTCAATCAATGAATTCCATAAAAAAGCAGATGATTTAAAATGTACGATTCATCTATGGGGACATAATCTGAGGGAACTATTTTTAGTAGATTATCCTTTTTCTCAAATATTGCAAACGATTAATACTACTTGTCCAAATCTTAGGAAACTTTCGATGGACATGAAACAAATAGTTGAAAGCGAAGATTGTGAAAATGTTTTTTCTAACATGGCTCATCTTGGAGAACTGAAGATAATTTGGAGTCGTAGAAATTCAACTTTACCAACGAGTTTGATCAAATCTATAGAACAAGTTGGTGGAACTTTGAAAAGTTTGCATCTTTTAAATATTTCAGAAGTGAGTGATCGTCGTTTACCAGATTCATTCGTTTCGGTAAGTTTAAATTTTACGACTATATTACAAGAAAAAAAATGATAATTAATAAATTTTTCTTATTTTTCAGGTATTTCCTCGATTAATCGTTTTAGAAGAGTTAGTTTTACATGGTTTTGGTGATCTAAATCAAGCACTAATCCAGTCGATAGCTGAAATGAAAAGTTTAGTTGAACTAACATTAATTCCTGTTTGGGTGGAGGATCTACAGTGCAATATGTATCCTATTGGGAATTTAAAAAATCTCAAGCGATTAGATATTCGTACAGATTGTGGTGTTACAGATGAATTATTAATTAATCTTAGCAATAATGCTAAAAATTTAAACAAATTAGCTATAGTTGGTCCAAATATAACGGATAATGGTATCATGGCGCTCAACAAATGTACTCAATTAAAAATACTTGATCTTAATTCACGTCCATCACAAAAAAATAATAAGTTCATAACTGATAAATCCGTTGAATATTTATTTTTTAATAAAGAATTGACAGAGTTGAATATATCAAATTGCACTGAGATCACTAATAGTTCAGTTCTTAAACTTGTTAAAAATTTAACAAAGTTAGAAACGTTCTATCCAAAAAAAACAACTGTAACTGTTGAAATTGCCAAAGAATTACGTAGTATAACAGAATATCGCGACGAATATTTATGCCTATGTGTTCCTATTGAACAACATAACTGCTTCACATCATTTAGATCAGACAAATTATTTTTTGTCACTGAACGTAACACTTTCGATATTTATAAGCATTAATTTTGGTTAATTTATTTTTCATAAACATGTTATTCAATTATAATTTATGGATGTTGTAAAACAACATTATTTTTGGTTTTTTGGAAAAAAAATGTATGACATATATTATCATAATATTAAAACTTAAAATTGTATTAATTTAATAATTATTTCGATATAAACTATGTATCATTTAATTACATTTAAAAAATTTAATAAAAATAATATTAATTACTATTGATTATAATTTATTTTTATACATGCACGAGTCAAAAAAGAAACGTTCTTTTGTGCGCAGAGACTGGAAATAAGCATGTAGAATTTTAAGTTATTTGCATGTGTAGGTTTTTGAAATTTTTAAAATAACCACCACGTTGCTAGCACGATGCACACAATGCATATAAACATTCCCCTTTAATTCCCATACGACAGTCTACAGAACCAACAGCACTTTTACACACGTGCATCGTAAAATTTAATTAACGTGTTATTATTTAAATAAAATAATCCATTTTTTTTTTTTTTCTTTATAATCAACTAACATACAATATGGAGACTATTACAAGTGAGGCTCAATGGCTTGAAAAATTTGCTTCGATTTCGCTGGAATTCCAGCTTGAACAAGTAAGTTTTTTTGATAACCTAACTATCCGTTTTTTTTTTTTAAACTAAACATTATAATATTATTAATTATAATGTTTTTGTAGATCAAGATTTACGGAAAAAAAGAAGATCAAAGTACAGACGATTATGATTCTGAGGATGACTTTGATCACCGTGAAGATGATTCCAGTGGAGAGGAAAGATCAACACCGTCACCAGACACTATTTTCGATGATCGCATGATACAAATGAGACCACTATTTGCTCTTCAACCAACACTTGAATCAAGTAATAAAATTGAATTTTTAAAAGATAAAAAAAAATTTTCTAAATCAAATACTCATAGTAATAATGATACATTAATTTTTTACAGTATGCAACGATCGACGTACCCAATTCGTTCATTCAGCTTTTACAATATATCGTTTTACTCCACCTTATGAATTTACAATCAATGAATTGCGGAAAAAAGCAGATGATTTAAAATGTACATTTCATCTGTGGGGACATAATCTGAAGGAACTATATATACAAAATTATCCTTATCAAATATTACAAACGATTAATACTGTTTGTCCAAATCTTAAAAAACTTTGGTTGGACGTGAAAGAATTAGACAGTAAAGATTGTGAAAATGCATTTTCTAACATGGCCCATCTTGGAGAACTGGAGATATTTTGGTCTAGTAAAAATTCAACTTTACCAACGAGTTTGATCAAATCTATAGAACAAGTTGGTGGAACTTTGAAAAGTCTTCGTCTTGCAAATGTTTCAGAAGCCGATCGTCGTTTACCAGATTCATTCGCTTCAGTAAGTTTAAATTTTACATCTATATTACACTGAAAAAAATATTATTTATTTTTATTTGATTATTAATAATTAATAATTAATAAATTATTTATTTTTCAGGTATTTCCTCGATTAATCGTTTTAGAGAATTTATATTTATATGGTTTTGGTGACCTAAATCAAGCACTAATTCAGTCGATAGCTGAAATTAAGAGTTTAGTTGATCTAGAATTAGTTCCTATTTGGGTTGAGGATCTACAGTCTAATATGTATCCCATTGGGAATCTAAAAAATCTCAAACGATTGAATATTCGTACAGATTGTGGTGTTACAGATGAATTTTTGATTAATCTTGGCAATAATGCTAAAAATTTAAACGAATTAGCTATAGATGGTACAAGTATAACGGATAATGGTATATTGGCACTCAATAAATTGACCCAATTAGAAATACTTGGTCTTAATTCACGTCCATCACCAAAAAATAATGAGTTCATTACTGATCAATCAGTTGAATATTTATTTTTCAATAAAAAATTGGAACGGTTGAATATATCAAATTGCATTAAGATCACTCATAGTGCAGTTCTTAAACTTGTTAAACATTTAACAAATTTGGGAGAGTTATATCTTAAAAAAACGCTTTTGACTGTTGAACTTGCCAAAGAGTTACGTAATATAACAGAATATCGTAAAAAATCTTTATGGATATATGTTTCTAAAGAACAATACGACTGTTTCAATTCACTTGAATCAGACAAATTATGTTTTATCATTCAACGTAACTTTTCTGATATTTATAAGCATTAATTTTGGTCAATTTATTTTTCATAAACATGTTATTCAATTATAATTTATGGATGTTGTAAAACAACATTATTTTTGTTTTTTTGGAAAAAAATGTATGACATATATCATCATAATAATAAAACTTAAAGTTGTATTAATTTAATAATTATTTCGATATAAATTATGTATCATTTAATTACGTTCAAAATAATAAATAAAAGTTTAATAAAAATAATATTAATTACTATTGATTATAATTTATTTTTATACATGCTCGAGTCAAAAAGATACGTCTGTACGTGCGCAGAGACTGCAAAAACCTGTAGAATTTTAAGTTGTTTGCATGTGTTTTTGAAATTTCCAAAGTAACAAACACGTTCCAGTCTAGAAAAATTTTAGTGTTTTTCTTTTGTAAATAGAGCTTAAACAAAATAGGGGTTCTTGAAAATTAATTGAATTAATAATCAATATATGTAATTAAAACAATATATTAAAATATATAAATTTATTTAATTGGAAAGTATTAAAAAATTAAAAATACTGGAATTTTTTGGTAATAAATAGTCTAACAGCAAAAAAAAAAGTTCAAAGATTAATATTAAGGCTGATGGACACCACGGTAATTTTTCGTACGAATGAATTTTTTTATCATTGAATTGAAGAGAAAAAGAGAATCAAAATTTATCGGAAAAATATATTTATATTTATGAAATCTCTCTGGCATGGGAGAAAAAAATTCCCAATTCAAAAATGCCCTTCAAGTTTGACTTCAAAATATGCTATTTACAAAATCCTTATAATCTACCAAGCAAAATATTTCCAAATTGTAGGTTTTGTTAATATTTAGTAATTTAATATTAATTTTTTTGACAAACCAAATTATTAATATTTAAATTGATTTAAATAGTTTTTTCGAGTTACAAGTATTTTATAAAAACACTCAGTGTCATGCGCAAAAAACAAAAAATATATTTCCATGCATATCAGCGGTACAAGAGTGTAAATGTACCTTAAAAAGTAAGTTTACCACGTGGAGGCCATGAGGCCCATGAGGTCAGTTATTTGGTTATTTCCTCGCAACAAGTTACATAGTGAGGTCCGTATTCTATACTTTTAGACACGTGCATCGGAAGTTTAATTCACCTGTTATTTAATAAATTAAAAAATAATCAATTGATTTATTTTTACAGATTAGATTATTATAAAATATGGAGACTTATAAATTTGAAACTCAATGGCTTGAAAAACTAGCCTCAATTTCGCAAGAATTTCAGTCTGAATACAACGCATGTTTTTATGATGGCAGTAGAAGGAAAAGAGTCACCACTCAGGAAGAACGCATGATGATATTGCGTCCACTATTTGCTAGTCACCCAAAATTCGAAAAAGGTAATAACATTAACTTTGAAAAGAAAATAATGTTTTTGTTTCTAATTAAATTGATTAATTATATTGATTTTTCAGTATGTAATGATATAAGGAACAAATTTGTTCATTCAAACCTTACAAGTTATATTATTGGTGTCCAACCACCTCATATATCCAAGGATCTAAATGAATTGCATAAACTAGCAGATGATTTAAAATATATAGTTAATTTTTGGGGACATAATCTGACGGAACTAGTTATAGTCGGATATAAATTTTCTAACATATTGCCAACAATTAAAATTGCTTGTGCAAATCTTAAGACACTTCATTTGGTATTTGAAGAAATAGAAGTTAAAGATTTTGAAAATGTTTTTTCTAATATGTCTCATCTTGAAGAACTGATGATTGATTGGGAATGTGAAAATTCACCTTTACCAACGACTTTGGTCAAATCTATAGAGCATATTGGTAAAACTTTAAAAAGTCTTAGCCTTGCAAATCTTGCAAAAACAAATGATCGTCGTTTACCAGATTCATTCGTTTCGGTAAGTTTAAATTTTACATTTATGTTACAAGAAAAAAATATTTATTTTTATTCGATTATTAATAATTAATAATAAATAAATTTTTTATTTTTCAGGTATTTCCTCGATTAATCGTTTTGAAAGAGTTATTCTTACATGGTTTTGGTGATTTAAATCAAGCACTAATCCAGTCGATAGGTGAAATTGAGAGTTTAGTTGATCTAGAATTAGTTCCTATTTGGGTAGAGGATCTACAGTCCAATATGTATCCCGTTGGGAATTTAAAAAATCTTAAGCGATTAAATATTCGTACGGATTGTGGTGTTACAGATGAACTTTTGTTTAATCTCAGCAATAATGCTAAAGATTTAAGGAAATTAACTATATTTGCTACAAATATAACGGATGATGGTATTTTGGCACTCAATAAATTGACCGAATTAGAAATACTTGATCTTAATCCACGTTTATCACAAAAAAATAATGAGTTCATAACTGATCAATCGGTTGAGTATTTAATTTCTAATCAAGAATTAAGAGAGTTGAATATATCAAATTGCATTAAGATGACTGATAGTTCAGTTCTTAAACTTGTTAAAAATATAAAATATTTACGACATTTATATTTGAAAGAAACATCTTTGACTGTTGAACTTGCCAAAAAATTACGTGATATAACAAAAAATCGTAAAACATGTTTGTTTGTACATGTTCCAATTGAAAAACAAAACTGTTTTAAATCATTCGAGTCAGACAAATTTTTTTTTGTCACTTTTAAAAAATGTGCTATTGATATCTATAATCATTATTAATTTATATTTCAATGAAGTATAGTTCAATTATCAGCTTTTTTTAAATGTTCTAAAAAACATTATATTTTGGTTTGTGAAAAAACATTTATAATGTTTATTATCATAATATCAAACCTTTAAGTTGTATTAATTTAATTATTACTTTGATATGAATTATGTATCATTTAATTACGTTTAAAATAAAAAATAAAAATTTAATAAAAATAATATTTGTTTGATTATAATTTATTTTTATACTGATCACAGGTTCCATTCCATTCACAGAAAAAGAAATTCTCTCTCAGAGTTTGATTCCAATATGCATTAAAGATATCAACCAGGCAAAATCCTTTCAAATTGTTAATTTTGATATTCTATTTTTTTAATAATTTAATATTTATTCTTTTTGACAATCCAAATAATTAATTTAAATATTTTTATTCAAATTACGAGTATTATTTATAACAACTCAGTGTCATGCGCAAAAAACAAGAATATATAATTTTCTCTTGCTTGTCAGCGATACGAGAGTGTAAATGCACCTTCAAAAGTAAACAATAACACATGGGGGTCTGGGAGCCATGAGTGCCCATGAGGTCCAATAAGGTCTGTCCGGGTCTGTTATTTCCTCTCAACAAGTTACATACATAGTGCGGTCTGTATTCTATAATACTTTCAAACACGTGCATCGAAAGTTTAATTGACTTGTTATTTAATAAATTAGAAAATAATCAATTAACTTTTTCTTACAGATTAGATTATTATAAAATATGGAGACTTATAAATTTGAAACTCAATGGCTTGAAAAACTAACCTCAATTTCGCAAGAATTTCAGGCTAAAAACGCAAGTTTTTATGATGGCAGTATAAAGGAAAGAGTCACCACTCATAACGAACGCATGATGAAATTGAGTCCACTATTTGCTAGTCAACCAAAATTCGAAAAAGGTAATAAAATCAACTTTAAAAAGAAAATAATTTTTTTTGTTTCTAATTAAATACTTATATATTAATTTTTCAGTATGCAATAATACAATAAACAAACTAGTTCATTCAGGCTTTACAAGTTATGTTATTGCTGTCCAACCGAATCATATATCCAAGGATCTAATTGAATTGCATAAACTAGCAGATGATTTGAAATATATAGTTGATTTTTGGGGACATAATCTGACGGAACTAATTATAGTCGGATATAAATTTTCTAAAATATTGCCAACAATTAAAATTACTTGTCCAAATCTTAAGATACTTCATTTGGCATTTGAAGAAATAGAAGTTAAAGATTTTGAAAATGTTTTTTCTAATATGTCTCATCTTGAAGAACTGATGATTGATTGGAAATGTGAAAATTCACCTTTACCAACGACTTTGGTTAAATCTATAGAGCATATTGGTAGAACTTTGAAAAGTCTCAACCTTGCAAATCTTGCAAAAACAAATGATCGTCGTTTACCAGATTCATTCGTTTCGGTAAGTTTAAATGTTACATTTATATTACAAGAAAAAAATATTATTTTATTTTTATTTGATTATTAATAATTAATAATTGATAAATTGTTTATTTTTCAGGTATTTCCTCGATTAATCGTTTTAGAAAATTTAGTTTTATATGGTTTTGGTGATTTAAATCAAGCACTAATCCAGTCGATAGGTGAAATAAAGAGTTTAGCTGATCTTGAATTACGTCCTATTTGGGTGGAGGATCTACAGTCCAATATGTATCCAATTGGGAATTTAAAAAATCTCAAGCAATTGGAAATTTGTACGGATTGTGGTGTTTCAGATGAATTTTTAATTAATCTTGGCAATAATGCTAAAGAATTAAAAAGATTAGCTATAGGTGGTACAAATATAACGGATAATGGTATCATGGCACTCGATAAATGTACCCAATTAGAAATACTTGATCTTAATTCACGTTCATCACCAAAAAATAACAAGTTCATAACTGATCAATCAGTTGAGTATTTATTTTCTAATCAACAATTGGAAATGTTGGATATATCAAATTGCATTGAGATCACTGATAGTTCAGTGATTAAACTTGTTGAAAATTTCAAAAATTTAAGAGATTTATATTTAAAACAAACACTTGTAACT
This sequence comes from Aphidius ervi, assembly GCA_015776835.1. Lineage (NCBI taxonomy): Eukaryota > Metazoa > Arthropoda > Insecta > Hymenoptera > Braconidae > Aphidius > Aphidius ervi. Next base: position 410,717 of record MKYW01000016.1, on the reverse strand, counting down.
ATTGAACTCGTCAAAGAATTTCAAAGAATTACAAAATATCGTAAAAAAGCTTTGTTTGTACATGTTCCAACTGAAAAACAAAACTATTTTAAATCATTTGAATCAGACAAATTGTTTTTTGTCACTCCAGATAAATATGTTTCTGATATCTATAATCATTATTAATTTATATTTCATTAAAATATAGTTCAATTATCCGTTTTTAAATGTTTTAAAAAAACGTTGTATTTCGGTTTGGTAAAAAAATATTTATGATATTTATTATCATAATATTGAAACTTTGAATATGTTCCTTTTGAAAAAAAAAAACAGCTGTTTCAAATCATTTGAATCAGGCAAATTGTTTTTTGACACTTAACGTGACTTTACTATTCATATTTAAAATAAATAATTGTAGTTTATTTATTATTCATAAACATGTAATTCAATTATAGTTTATAAATGTTGTAGAACAACATTATTTTTGTTTTTTTGGAAAAAAAAAAAATGTACGACATATATTATCATCATAATATTGAACCTTCAAGTTGTATTAATTTAATTATTGCTTTTATATAAATTGGGTATCATGTAATTACGTTTAAAATGATAAATAAAAATTTAATAAAAATAATATTCACTTGATTATAATTTATTTCTATACATGCTCGAGTCAAAAAAAAGAAACGTTCGTGCGCGCAGAGACTGCGAAAGTTGTTTGCATGTGTAGGTCTTCGAAATTTTTTAAGTAACGAACACGTTGCTGCACGATGCACACAATATGCATATAAACATTGCCAATTTCCCATACGACAGTCGACACAACCAACAGCACTTTTACACACGTGCGCATCGTAAAATTTAATTAACGTGTTATTATTTAAATAAAATAATCCATTTTTTTTTTTTTTTCTTTATAATCAACTAACATACAATATGGAGACTATAACAAGTGAGGCTCAATGGCTTGAAAAATTTGCTTCGATTTCGCAAGAAATCCAACTTGAAGACGTAAGTTTTTTTAATAACCTATTTGTTTTTTTTTTTACTCAACATTATAATATTATTAATTACAATGTTTTTTGTTAATCAAGATCTTCGAAAAATCTAAATACGATCTAACAATATCATTAGAATATTCAGACGATGATGACTCTGAGGATGACTCTGATGATATAAATAACCATAAAGATGATCACAGCTCAGTGACTGCGAGCAGTGTGATCAACAAACGCCTGATAAAAATAAGTCCACTATTTGCTGGTCAACCAAAATTCGAATCAAGTAATAACATCAACTTTTAAATGAAAAAAAAATTTTTTTTTAATTAAATAATAGTAATAATAATAATATATTAATTTTTCAGTATGCAGAGATCAGAGTACCCAATTCGTTCTTTCAGGTCTGACAAGTTATCGTTTTCTTTTTCCAAATCCTGATGATCCAATAGAGAAATTCCATAAAAAAGCAGATGATTTAGAATGTACGATTCATCTATGGGGGCATAATCTGTCGGAAATAACTATCTACGAATATCCTTCTTCTAAAATATTCCAAATAATAAATACTGCTTGTCCAAATCTTAGAAAATATGATATGCAATTGAAAGAAATAGAAAGTGAAGATTTTGAAAATATTTTTTCTAATATGGCTCATCTTGAAGAACTGGACATTTATTGGAATTGTGAAAATTCAACTTTACCAACGAGTTTAGTCAAATCTATAGAGCAAGTTGGTGGAACTTTGAAAAAGCTTAATCTTATGAATTTTTCAGAAGTACGTGATCTTTGTTTACCAGATTCATTCGCTTCAGTAAGTTTAAATTTTACAACTATATTACAATGAAAAAAATATTATTTATTTTTATTTGATGGTTAATAATTAATAATAATTAAATTATTTATCTTTCAGATATTTCCTCGATTAATCGTTTTAGAACAGTTATTTATACATAGTTTTGGTCATCTAAATCAAGCATTAATCCAGTCAGTAGCTAAAATTGAGAATTTACTTGTTCTAGTTTTAGATACGCGTGGAGTAGAGGATCCACAGTCCAATTTGTATCCCATTGGGAATTTAAAAAATCTCAAGGTATTGGAAATTTGTACGGATTGTGGTGTTACAGATGAATTATTAATTAATCTCAGCAATAATGCTAAAAATCTAATTGCCTTGAGTATACTTGGTACAAATATAACGGATAATGGTATCATGGCACTCAGCAAATGTACTCAATTAATAAAACTTGATCTTGATTTGTGTTTATCAAAAAAAAATAATGAGTTCATCACTGATCAATCAGTTGAATATTTATTCTTTAATAAAAAATTGAAAGAGTTGAATATATCAAATTGCATTGAGATCACTGATAGTGCAGTTCTTAAACTTGTTAAAAATTCAACAAATTTAAGAGAGTTATATCCAAAAAAAACAACTGTGACTGTTGAACTTGCCAAAAAATTACGTAATATAACAGAATTTCGTGAAAAATATTTATGGATATATGTTCCTAGAGAACAACACGACTGTTTCAATTCATTTGAATCAGACAAATTATTTTTTGTCACTTACCTAAAATAAACAATTATATTTAATTTATTTTTAATAAACATGTAATTCAATTATAATTTATGAATGTAAAACAACATAATTATTTTTGTTTTTTGGAAAAAAAAATGTATGATATATATTATCTTTATAATATTAAACCTTCAAGTTGTATTAATTTAATTATTACTTTGATATAAATTATGTATCATTTAATTACGTTAAAAATAAAAAATAAAAATTTAATAAAAATAATATTTACTTGATTATAATTTATTTTTATACTGATCACAGGTTCCATTCCATTCAGAGAAAAAGAAATTCCTTTCGAGTTTGACTCCAATATATATTAAATATCAACCAGAAAAAATCTTTTTAAATTGTAAATTTTGATATTCTATTTTTTTAATAATTTAATATTTATTCTATTTTAACATTCCAATTAATTAATATTTATTTAAATATTTTTATTCAAATTACGTGTATTATTTATAACGACTCAGTGTCATGCGCAAAAAACAAAAATATATATTTTTTATGCAATATCAGCGATACGACAGTAAAAATGTACCTTAAAAAGTAAACAACAACACATGAGATCCAATGAGATCTGTCATTTCCTGGCAACGAATTGAATATATAGTGGGGTCCGTATTCAATACTTCTACATACGTACATCAAAAGTTTAATTGACCTGTTATTTAATAAATTAAAAAATAATCAATTGATTTTTTTTTACAGATTAATTAATATAAAATATGGAGACTTATGAAATTGAAACTCAATGGCTTGAAAAACTAACCTCAATTTTCCAAAAATTTCAGCTTGAAGACGTTAAAGACGTAAGTTTTTATAATAACAGTAGAGTCACCACCAAGAACGATTCGAAACTCAATCGTCATAATGAGCGCCTGATAAAATTAAGTCCACTATTTGCTAGTCAACCAAAATTCGAAAAAGGTAATAAAATGAACTTTAAAAAGGAAATAATTTTTTTGTTTATAATTGAATACTTATATATTAATTTTTTAGTATGCAATGATAAAAAAAACCAACTAGTTCATTCAGGCCTTACAAGATATGTTATTGGTTTCCAACCAACTCATATATCCGAGGATCCAAATGAATTGCATAAACTAGCGGATGACTTAAAATATATAGTTAATTTTTGGGGACATAATCTGACGGAACTAATTATAAGCGGATATACATTTTCTAAAATATTGCCAACAATTAAAACTACTTGTCCAAATCTTAAGACACTTCATTTTGCATTTGAAGAAATAGAAGTTAAAGATTTTGAAAATGTTTTTTCTAATATGTCTCATTTTGAAGAACTGATGATTTGGTGGAAATGTGAAAATTCACCTTTACCAACGACTTTGGTCAAGAGTATAGAGCATATTGGTAAAACTTTGAAAAGTTTGCACATTTTAAATAGTTCAGAAGAGAATCGTTTACCAGATTCATTCGCTTCAGTAAGTTTCAATTTTACAACTATATTACAATGAAAAAAATATTATTTATTTTTATTTGATCATTAATAATTAATAATAAATAAATTTTTTATTTTTCAGGTATTTCCTCGATTAATCGTTTTAGAAAATTTAGTTTTATTTGGTTTTAGTGATCTAAATCAAGCACTAATCCAGTCGATAGCTGAAATTAAGAGTTTAGTTAATCTAGAATTATATCCTGATTTGGAGGAGGATGTACAGTCCGATATGTATCCCATTGGGAATTTAAAAAATCTCAAGCGATTGGAAATTTGGACGGATCGTGGTGTTACAGATGAAGTATTAATTAATCTTAGCAATAATGCTAAAAATTTAATCAAATTAACTATATCCTGTACAAATATAACGGACAATGGTATCATGGCACTCAGCAAATTTACCGAATTAGAAGAACTTGATCTTGGTACTTATTCATATGGAAAAAACAAGTTTATAACTGAACAATCAGTTGAGTATTTATTTTTTAATAAAAAATTGAAACAGTTGAATATATCAAATTCCATTGAGATCACTAATAGTTCAGTTATTAAACTTGTTGAAAATTTAAAAAATTTAAAAGATTTATATTTAAAAAAAACATTTTTGACTATTGAACTAGCTAAAGAACTACAAACAATTACAAAATATCGTGAACAATTTTTGTTAGTACATACTCCATCTGGAGAAGAAAACTGTTTCAAATCATTTGAATCAGACAAATTATTTTTTGTCACTCCAGGTAGAAATCTTACTGATATCTATAAACGTGTATATTCCATTAAAACATTTTAAAAAACATTATATTTAAGTTTGTTCAAAAAAAATTTGATATTTATTATCATGATATTAAAACTTTGAAAATGTTCTTTTTGAAAAACAAAACAGCTGTTTCAAATCATTTTAAACAGAAAATAATTTTTTGTCACTCTAGGTAAATGATGTACGTTTCATTAAAATATAGTTCAATTATCATTTTTTAAATAAAAAAACATGATATTTTTTTATCATAATATTAAAACTTTAAATTGTATTAATTTAATTATAAATTTTATATGAATTATGTATCATTTAATTACGTTTAAAATAAAAAACAAAAATTCAATTAAAATAAGATTTACTCTTGATAATTTAAATTGTGCTAATTTAATATTTTTATTCAAATTACCTGTATTATTTATAACGACTCAGTGTCATGCGCAAAAAAACAAAAATAAATTTGTCGCTAATTGTTGATTCATCATAATATCAGCCGACAATGATAAAAGTGAAAACGCACCTTAAAAGGTAACAACAGATGACAAGCACAAACAAAACATCTAACTCAAAAAAGAGATAAAATTTTTTGCTAATATATAATGTCATCAACAAGTCCAAACAAGTTTTAACATGATCCTAGATAAAATCGCGTACATAATACTGATCATCAACATCCAGTGTTAAATGATATCAACAGTGTTCAACTGTGTTAATTTATGTATGACATTGGTGTGTTGCAATTTTATAACATACAGTGCTGCTGTTATCATCAACTCCTTGATGAAATAAAGAGTTGTTGCAAGTGAAAAAAACCAACTGGACTAAAGGGTTAAAATTAAATACTCATCAACACATTCATCAGTTATTTCTGTATTGAAATGTTGATTTATTTTCTCTGAGTATTTTTCTCTTGCTTTTTTTTTATTTTCATTTCCAAATACACTTGATCGTTTTATTTTGTTATATTGTCAACATAACAATTATTGACACATTAAATAATTAAATATTTAAAAAACAAATATTACTGGATAAACAAAACAAAACAAATTGTCAATAACAACAAAATAACAATAAGGTAATAATTAAAAATATTTTGTTAAATAATTGGAGTAATTTTTCAGTTAACAAAAATAAAAAAACAATTTTACAATTTATTTGTTTATTTTTAATTGTAGCAATTTTATTATAAACAATATTACAAAGATAGAAATAAATAATTGACAATAAATATTCTAATTGTTTTTTTTAATTTTCTAGGAATATGAAAAGACGAAATGCTGAGTGTGGCAAGCTTCGGAGGCCTCTTAAACGAAATAAAATAACTGAAGGAATTTATGGAGGGTAATTAAATATAAATAAAATAATTATTAATTAAAAAAAAAAAAATATTTTAATATGATTAAATGAAGTTTATTAATTTTACTTATATTATTTTTATTTGTAGCTCATTGAAAAATTTATTTTTTTAAATTTCAGCACAATATTATATCTAAAATTTTTATTACTATGGGCAATGGTTATACTAGCTGATTTTATTCTTGAATTTCGTTTTGAATTTTTGTGGCCATTTTGGCTACTTTTACGAAGTGTTTACGATTCATTTAAATATCAAGGATTGGTAAGTTGTTTAATTATATTTGTTTCTTTTAATAGATAAACTAAACATCATTGGGGCTGACCCAACTAGGTTTATTTTTTTTATTTCTATTCAAAGAATTAATTAATGTAGAACTTTTGGCTAATTATAAAGTGTTTTTTATTATTACAGGCATTTTCAGTATTTTTTATTTGTATTGCACTCACATCAGATATGATTTGTTTCTTTTTTATTCCTGTTCATTGGCTTTTTTTTGCTGCCAGTACATATGTTTGGGTGCAATACGTATGGCATACAGGTAAATAAATTAATTAAATAAAAAACAAACTAATACTGTAAATTATTTGATGGTTTATATTTTTTTTTATTCATAGACAAAGGTGTTTGTTTACCAACAATAATGTTATGGCTGCTATTTTTATATATTGAAGCTGCTATTAGATTACGAGATTTACGACACATGCCATTTCATCTGGATCTTTGCAGACCGTTTGCCGCACACTGGTATATTAAATTTAATCTTGTTAATAATTTGGTGATTGTTAATTAATTGTTGTTTTTTTTTTTAGCATTGGATATCCAGTTGTAACACTTGGATTTGGTTTAAAAAGTTATGTTGGTTATAGAATAAGACAAAGAAAACAAAAAGATGTAGCTAAAGAAAATGAATTTTATTATCAATTATTATTACAAGCATTGCCAGTTGAACAACAAGCAACATCTACAAATTCACGTTCACAAAATTCATCATTTTTAAATACTGAAACAGTTAATAAAACAATTAACAAAACAAATATACAATATAATCAAAGTCCAGAAAAAAACAAAGGTAGTTTGTATTTATTTACAATATATAAACATTTTTTTTTATTTTTCTATTAGCTATTTTATATTGTTAATTATTATTTTTATGTACAGGACATAATGGACATGCGACAGGAAATACAATTGTATCACAAATTACAACGACTGATATAAATTTACCAAATGGTAATATACACAATGATACAACGCACATACAACAAAATGTAACAAGTAAAAATAATCATAGAAAATCAATGGATAAAAATGAAAAACAACAACAGCATCATCAAGATGAACAATCAGCTAAAAATAATGATAAAAAATTTTCACATAGTAATGGTATATCAACAGTGTCACATCAACATGATGTACAATTAATTGAACGTGTTAATAATACAGTTAATGATTATGATACACATGAAGTTGAAAAAGAAAAAAATATAAAAATAAATAATTCAAATTATACAGTTAAAAATCAAACAAATAATAAATTAAATAATACAAAAGAAAATCGTGATTCAATAAATTCAATAAATAATCATAAAAAAAATCGTCAAAATAAAAATATAATAACAGATACATTAAATGAACAAAATACAAAACAACAAGATGAATATTGTCAAAGATTATTAACATGTAGAAAACTTGAAAGTGATATTAAAAAATTAAAAAGTGAATTACAATCAAGTAAACAATGTGAACAAGATTTACGTTTACAAATAAATAATTTATTAAGTTGTGAAAGACAAGTTAAAAGTGATTTAGCAAATTTACAATATGATCATGAACAATTACAAAATAAATTACAAAGTATTATGTCAACAAGACATATTGATAAACAAACAATGACAACATTAGAAAGACGTATTGCTGAAGAACGTCGTCAACGTACTGTATGTGAAACATCATTAGTTAGTGAAAGACGTGCACGTCGTGTTGCTGAAGAACGTCTTAATATACAAACATCACAACCACAATTATTTGTTAGACAAGAATGTACTGAAACATGTAAAACACGTCGTTTACAATTTGAACAAGAAATTAAAAATTTAAGAAGAGAAATTATTAATAAAGAAGAAAGATGTCATGATCTTGAAAAAGATTCAGTACATTGTAAAGACAATCATGGTAAAACTGAAATATTACTTGGTGCATTAAATGCATTACAAGATAAAAATTTACATTTAGAAAATAGTCTAAGTGCTGAAACAAGAATTAAACTTGATTTATTTTCTGCACTTGGTGAAGCTAAACGTCAGCTTGAAATTTGTGAAAGTAAGTTGTTTATTTATTTTCTATTTTCTATATAATAGTCCAAATAATATTTAATTTTTATATTATAGATCATATGAGACAAAGAGAAAAAGAAATTGAAATTTTAAAAACTAAAATTGCCCAAGATCTTGCTGTTATGACACAAGATACATTTGGTCAAACACCAACATCATCAACATCAAAATTACGTTTAAATAATGATGTCAGAGTTGGCAATAATAATATACGTACAAATGAGAGTCCATGTCCTGGTTGTACTGTATCAAATCTCGATCCAAATGCAACAGCATATACACCCAAAAATTCACTTGTTACATCAACTGAAGCTTAATATTATTTTAATTTTTTAATTAATATTTTCAATAACACAAGGTAACAAATACCAACTCTTTTTTTTTCGTCAAAATTATCTATTATTTATTGATATTATTATTACTATTATTTTTGTTGAAAAATTTAAAATTATGTTCAATGTTGTTGTGGAAATTTTTGTCGTAAAAAAATTTCAATATTACGTACAATTTTTTAATTGCATTATTATTTATTATTTATTATTTAAATATTTTTTTTTTTTTTTTGATTTAAAATGCGCTACATGATTGTACATAAAAACGGCATACCTTCATGACAGTTAAATAGATTTTAAAAATAAAATTTGAGCAAAGAAAAAATAAATGAAAAATAAATAATAGATATTTCTTATTAAAATTGGTTATTAATACCAACTAGTCATTATTTTGACATGAATTATTATAAAGCACAAATTAATAGAATACTTAGTTATCATCTAGATATTTATGAATGGCAATTGTTGCTTAATTCTTCCTACTTTACGTGTGTGCTTCCTTGAAGTAAATTGGACTAGCTCATGTTTTATTTTTGACAAAATATCTAAATTAAATTTAAAATTCAATTTATCATTTTATTTTGAAATATTAAATTAAATATTATTAGACTATTTAAATTTCAATTTTTCTATGGAATTTTCAACTGTTTTTTTCGGTTTTTTTTTCAATAAAACATTTGCGTGTGTTCAACGGGGAATTTTATAAATATTATTTCTTTTTTTTTTGTTATTAATGCTTGATGATTTTTAATTAGCTAAAATTCATTAATTAAATTAACGTTGAGTTTATTTTTATTCATTCAAGAATAACGGTTACACGACGGAGTAAATTTTTCGAAAAAATCAGGACGAAATAAATTTTTAAATAATAAATTACGACGAAATAAATGGCAAATTTCGATTATCATTACACGATTTCGATTTATAAATATTAGAAAAAATTATTTCGTCGTTTTTTATTATTTATTAATTTTATTTTGTAATTAAAATTGATTTATTTTGTTGTGTAATCATAAAAACGTACTGATACAATTTCAATGAAAAGTAAAATTTAAAAAAATAGAAGAAATAAAAAAAANAAGAAAAAAAAAAAAAAAAAAAAAATGATCACAATGTACCTGATCGGAGATTTTCTAGTAATGATTTTTCACTAAATATTGTTTCTCGATTTCGACGACGATAACTTGACCAGTAAAAATAAACCAGCTATTTTTTTTTGTTATTATTATTTTTAATTATTAATAGGTATTATTTGAATAATTTAATTTTGTTTTTATAAAAGGAAAAATGTTAAAATTTAATTTGATAAGACATGCACAAATGTGTGTGTGTGTGAGGATTTCGATCATTTGATATTTTTGTTTGATAGAATAATCATAGGAAAATATGAAAAAAAATTATTAAAAATGCTTTGCAGTTATTATTGTTTCTCTAATGAATAAAATAAATTCATTAAATAATTTGAAAATAATATTAGAATATTAATTTTTGTTATATTTTTGATTTGTTTAAAATTCAAAATTTCTAATAATTAAACAATTTTTGTACTTAATTATTGTTATTGTTTATCTTTTTTTTTTTTTTATAATAAGTATTGATTTATCCAGACAGCTTTTTTTTTATTTGTCGTTGGTGTGTCACACGCAAATATTTATCATTTCAAAGTGCATATTGAATTTGAATTTTGTGAGTTGAATAATTATTTAAAAGAAACTAATGTTCTTATTGAAATATCATGATTTATTATTGATAGATAAAAGGCATGATAAAATAATTATGTCGTTATTGAATTTTTTCAATGTAATTAAAATTAATCAGTCAAATGTGTTTAAATTTTGATAGTCTTTCCAGAATTAAACTGGCAACTATTATTTTTTTGAAAATAAAAATAAAAAAATATTACTGAATTTCAAAATAATTTGGCTTGTTGATATTTAAAAAATTTTTACTGGAATTTAAAAAAAAATAAAAAAAAAACATTATTTTTTAAGCCAATGCCGAGTGTACAAACATAATTTTGTTTAACTAATTTTTAAAGTGAAAATAAAAAAAAATTGTGAGATTCCGTATGATCTGCGGAAATAAATAAATAAAATTTAAAAAAATAACAAAAAATATTGAGTAGTATTAATTATTTTCTTTTATTAATTAATTATGAAATTTGAAATTTTAATGATTCAAGAATCAAGTGTAATACGATCGAATAACACAAAATAATTTTGGAACAAAAAATTTCTTGTATTTTTCCAGTGAGGTCAGAGGGATCACGTTTTAAAAAATAAAAATTTCTATTTCGAATTTCCAAGTTTTATTTTATAAATAATAGAAATTTGAGTTTAAACAATTTAACAATTTTATAAAGTAAATATAAATAAATAAATAAATAAATTCAATTAAATTAAATTAAATAAATAGGTAATATAAATAAATTAAATATAAATATATAAAGTAGACATAACCTCTTAAATTTATTTATTTATTTACAGATTTATTTTTATTTATTTATAAAAAAAATTATTGATGACAACAACTGTGTATATTATATATAGGTACACTGATTTATTAAATTTGTATTTTGTATTGTTTTGAATCAATCAATCAACTAATCACAATGAACTTTGGTAAGTTTAAAAAAAAAAAACAAAACTTTATATTAATTGTTATTATTTCATTAAAAAATTTTCATATTAAAATATGCTTTTTATAAATTATAGATAAACCTGTTAGTGGCCAATTATTAAAACGCAAAGCATTAGACATGGATTCATGTGTTCCTCGAAAGAAAAAAAAAATATATCGTCTTCAAGAAGGATGGACTGTTGAAGAAATTAAATTATCAAATAATTATAATCATATAATTGAGAAAAAAGATGCACATGATAAAGAAAATTCAAAAAGTAAAGAAAGGAAAAAAAAATATAAAGCATCAACAACAACAACAACAGGTGAAACAAAAAACACATCAAAAGGTAATGATATGAAATTGAACTTTTAAAAAAAAAATAATAACAAATCATCAATTTATATAAGTAGCCAGCTAGTAGTAGTTGAATTGAAATATTGATGAATTTTTTAAAAATTAATTTCAGAATCAAAATTTATTCAAGAACTTGAAGAATTAAATAACAACAAACCAATAAATCTATTTATTAAACATATACTGAAAGAAAATGGAATCAATGATGTTTCAACTTTAGCTAAACTGTATTGGGGAGAATTAATAAGACTCGTAGAAAAGGATATGAAAAATAATCCTGAGGATTATAAAGATATCTGTCCAAATAATCAATTTTCTATTGAGAATAAAATTTTATTAGAAAAGCTAATTAAAAAATCGAGACGAAAACGTGAAGAAGAAAAAGAGGTAATTCATTGATTTATTATTTTTGTTAATGTAATTATAATCATATGTATATCAATAAGCTTTATCCTACTTGATGTTTTTAATAGAATATACAATCGTTTTGTTTTTTCATTATGCAACAAGCATTTTGTTGTTTCGAGTACTATTAGATACTTTGACTTCATTAGAGAAAATTAAAAAATTTAAACTGTACATTTTATAGCATTTTTAAATTGACTGTTAATCAAAATTTATATAATTTATTAAATAATTAAAAAATTAATGAAGATTATATTTTTATTTGTTAAATTAATAGATTGCTGAAGGATCTAAAACTCATCCAATCTGCAAGAAAAATGTAAGTTGATAATAATTTGAGATTTATATTAAATGACAATTTAATAAATTTATTTTTAAATTTATATTTCAGTATAATAATATATTTAATGGTAATGCTAAAGAAATCCTTGAAAGTGGATACTATGTAGATAAAACAAAATATTTCCAAAATCTAATTGAAGGAAAAGGTTGTTACTTCATAGCACGACCAAGATGTTTTGGAAAATCAAGAATGTTAAATATGATTGCTAAAATATGTCAAGGCGAAGATAGTAAAAAATTATTTAAAAATACTGCTATTGGAAAATCACCAACATACCAATGGAAAAAATATCCAGTCTTTAAATTTGATTTTTCAACGCTGTTGAATTTGGGAGATAGTGCAGAGATTGAAAATGGTCTGATATGGCAAATAATACGAAATTGTGAACAGTATTACATTAAAGTTGATCGTGATTCCTGGACTATACCAACTGTATTTAAAATTATGATGGAAGGTGTAGCTGAATTAAAAAATGGCTATGAATCTAAAGTGGTCATTTTGATTGATGAATATGATGAACCATTGTACAACTGTCCAAACTTTCTTAAAAATGAAAATGAAGTAACTAAAATTATGCAAGAATTTTATTTTTGTATAACAAGTTATTTAAAAACTAAGATTCAAATGGTATTGATAACAGGTGCTGCAAAGTTATACATGACAAAAATTTTTAATAATTCAGTTAACAATTTTGTAAACATTTCACTTGATGAAAATGTAAATGCCATATGTGGCTATACACACTCTGAATTAATTACAGTTTTTGAAGATAAATTAGATGAAAAGTGTCGTGAAATTAATAAAACAAAAGATAAATTATTAGCATTTTTAAAACGTCAATATGGTGGTTACAAATTTTGTAAGTTGAGTAAAGAAACAATTTATAATCCATGGTATATTAATCGCTATCTTAGAGAGGATGATATGGAAGATATTTATTGGCAGTCAAAGAATCCTAATCATTTTGTAAATGTAGCTTTTATGGATATAGATTTTATGTTACTCGCTTTGAAGGATCCATCATTTATTGCTGATAGTATAGACTTGAGTCAATACAATTATGATGACAAATACGATCAGCTATCACTTAAATCTTTTTTATTTCAAACTGGTCTTTTAACTATCGATAATTATAATAAAGAAACACAAAAATACACGTTAAAGATCCCCAACAGAACAGCTGAAGAATTAATTGAAACAAGAACTAAAGACTACGGTTTTTTTTCTGATTTAAAAGAAAAGCGTGATATACTATTGAAAATCTCAAAAGATAGAGATGTTAAAGTCTTTATTGATTGTTTGCAGTCAAATTTGTATAAGTGGCCATATAATAATAAACAATGCGAGCCAACAGCATATCACATGTATCTTTGTAATGTAAAACAAGAAATTTATCAATTGACTCATAAATTGATGAAAGTCAAAAGTAAAGATGCTTGTAAGCCTACTAGAGAAGATGTAATTGTTACCACTTTTAAATGTATGTACATGAGTCAATTAAATTATATTTTAGAGTGCCTCAAATAATAAACAAAAATTAAAAAATTAATTTCTTATTATTATTTTGAAGTTAAATTTTATAAATAATAATAAATTTAAATAATTAATAGTATTAATTGATTGGTAATAAAAAAACTGCTAAAATTATTATATCAATAAATTTTTGTATTACTATGTGAAGTCATTGTTGATTTACAAAATAAATATGTTAAATAATTTTTGAATTATTATTTTATTTTTTTTACATTTAGTTTTTTCTTTTATTATAATAATAATAATTTTTTTTTTTTATAATTTATTTGATAAAATAAATATATATTGTAATATCAAAAATAATTATAACACGTTGAAATTTAAATACCTTGAATTATCTTCTTCTCCAATCAAATAAATTAATAATAAATAAATTTTCAACTTAAATTTATTTTTAAATTACATAAATAATCTTTCAACTTTTAATTAAAAAATTTTTACAAAAATAATTATATATAAAAATTAATTTTTATTTTATTTCAAATAATTAATCAAAAAATAAATTCTTTATTAAAAAATAAAAAAATTATAATATAAATCTATTAGCATCTCGTAAAATAATATTATTTTTATCATGATCATTATCAATGACATTATTATCTTCTTTATTAGAAGGTTTATTAACAAAATGATTTTGTTTAAACTTTAAAGCTTTAAACCCGCGCAAATCTAGGGATTTTCCATTTTTAGTTGTGTCAATACTGAAAGCCATGTTGTTATTATTATTTTTTTCTCTCATTGATTAATTTTAATTGGTTTTTATTTGTCCTGAAAAGTCAGACTGTCACTTTGCTTATTTAGCCTAAATAAAAACTTCAACATAAGGATAATAAAATTATAAAAATTATCAATTATTATTTATCACTAATTTATTAATTATTAAAATTATATTTTTTTTATATTTTTGTGGTATATTTTTCGTCTAGGTTTATGGAAATTTGTTAAAATAGAGCGTGTTTTATTTTTGAGGTTATCTTAAATTTTTAATAATAATCCAGTGACAATAATCATACAGAATGGATGACCTACAAAATTATAAACTACAACTTCAACAAGTAATTATTATTATAAATAAAATTATAATTATTATTAATTATTAATAATTAATATATAAAATTTATATTTTTTCAAGGTTGAAGCAGCATTAACAACTGATCCAGGTAATGATGAGTTGCATAAACTTAAAAGAGATCTTGAAGAAGTTATTGAATTGACAAATGATTTAATTAAATCACAACAACAGGAAAAACAATCACATGGTATGGATTCACAAGATCCAGTTCTCATTGCTGGTTTAACAAGTAAATGGAAAATTGGTGATTTGTGTATGGCACCATGGAGTGAAGATGGAAAGTAAGTAGTTGTTTTAATTTATTAAATATCCATCACTATTTTTTTTTATAATATTTATTTTTTATTATCTAGATATTATGAAGCAACAATTGATGCAATTAGTGAAACTGGTACTGTCAGTATTATATTTAACGAGTACAAAAATACTGATACAGCAATGATAAGTCAATTAAAATCAGCTGCTAAAAGACCAGCATCAGATTGGGCTGATCAAAAATCAAAGTACGTTTAATTTAAATTTATATATTTATATATTACAATTCAAATTTAATACCTAAAGTATTCTTCTATTGATTATTGACACTCGAATCAACTAATTACATATTTTTTTTATCATCCACGTTCCTTTATCCGTAAATCAATCCATGAAATCCTTCATTGATCCATTTTATTCATCAGAAAAAGGTAACTTTATTATTGTTTAACAAAATTTTTGCATATTAATTGTTTATCTTTTAATGATTATTGATAAATTGTCATGTAAATTAATTTGTTTATTAATTATTTAAGGAAAATGCAAGCAGCTGCTGCAGCTGGTTCTGATCCAAATAAACAGAGAGAATATTTAAAGAAAAAGAAACAAAAAAAATTACAAAGATTTAAGGAACAAGAGGAAGAACGTGAACAGGAAAAAAATAAATGGATTGCATTTTCATCAAAGGTAAATAATTAAAGCATAATTTTATAAAATAATTGTTAAAATTTTTTAATTGTTTTTGTTGTTTTAGACTGTTAAAAAAGGAGTTGTAAAAAAGAGTATATTTGCAACACCAGAAAATGTTAATGGACGTGTTGGAATTGGTACTTGTGGTGTTAGTGGACGTGAAATGACAAAATTTAGTAATGGAGAAAAATGGAGACGTGGTACTTGATTTTATTTATTATTATTTTTCTATTTCATATTGTAAATAGTTATGATTTGATAATTTTATTTGCTTGTTTTTTTTAAAAAAGTGGATAATTATTAGCAGAGATCAACACAAAATTATTTAATAATTTATCTTAAAATTTCAAGAGATAAAAAAAAAAAAATATAATTAATTTTCTTTAGGTTTTTTTAATTGTTTAATTGTAACATTTGGTGTGAATGTTGACAAGTTGATTAATTAATTATTTATAAAAAACAATTTATTGTAATTATTGATCAACTTAATAAAATATTATTATTTTAAGAAATTTGAATTTTAATAATGCATTTTTAGTTTATAAATAAATACAAACCAAAAATAAAATTTTTTGTAAATTTAAAAATAAATAACGAGTTTATTTTTTTTTTTGTTTTAAATTTTAGGGGATTTTTTATTTTTTAGATGATTAATTTTATGATCTAAGAAATAATTAATTTTTTTTCTTTTTAAAAAAAACAGTATATTTCGATTTTCATAAATTTCGAAACTTATTTTTTAAAATGCAATTAAATTTTTTATTCAAATTATTAAGAGCTTTTAATTATTGCTATCTTAAAAAATGAAAAACAATTATAGAAAAGATTTAAATATGTTAATTGTGTAATTTCAATTGTCGAAGGTGTTAATTGAAATTGATTATTCATGTAATCTCATTTTAATTTAATCAATTCGATAAGTCATTTTGTTTTAATTTAAAAAAAAGATCACAGACAGAAAATAAGGGAGTATCTTTATTTATCTTGGGGAAATTACTTTTCACTGATTGGGTTCATTAATCATGAAGATTGATGAAGATCATGAAGATCTTGTTGACACAAAAACATGGATGTAGAAATATTTCCATGTATTTCTACAAAAATTACAACACTTGTTTCGTGGCAACAAATTATAAATAGATTTTTTTTAATCAATTAAAAAAATAAATGCTAAATAATACCTCGTCTTTGTATTTATTTACGTTCTGTACAGTTCTGTATATTACAAACAATATAAATAAAAGTAACGGTATGTATTTGTCATCATAACCTCTAAAAAAAATATACAGCTATTTATTTATTTTTTTTTCTAAAAATTGCGTAGGTTTTTGAGAGTGATTCAGTGATGTGCAACAAAAATATTAGCATAAAAAATTGAGTGATGATTCCATATTGGAGTAACAAGTATCAAATGACTAAAATATTGTCATCAATAATTATATCAAGATAACAAATCTTTTAAAAAAATAAAATAACTCAAAATTGTTTTTAAAAAATGGATGACAATAAGAAAAAAAATGAACGTGTTGATTGGTCAAAGTATGGTCTAGGTAATCATGATAATGGTCCAGGTAATTCACAACAAAATTTACCAAATTATGATGGTCTTGATACTGATATTTATCCAACTGGTGCAAATGAATTATATGCACAAGATTTCAATGCAAATCCTTGGTGGAAATCAAATTTTTTTATATCACAGCCAGTATTGTTTGGTACTTGGGACGGTGTTTTTACCTCTTGTCTTATAAATATTTTTGGAGTAATTATTTTATTAAGATCTGGATGGATTGTTGGACAAGCTGGTGCACTTCATGCTGTATTAATTATTCTATCAACTGGTAAGATTTATATTCATGTTTATTTAAAAAAAAAAAACTCATATTAATAATATTTTTTTTGTTGTAGTTTGTGTTGCTCTAGTTACTGTACTATCAGCAGTAGGAATATGTGAACGTTGTAGAGTTGAAAGTGGTGGTGTTTATTTTCTTCTTTCTCATGTTTTGGGATCAAGATTTGGTGGATCAATTGGTTTGCTTTACTGTTTTGGTCAGGTAAAAATAAATTATTTTATTATCTTGAAGCAACAGTTTATTTTTTTAGCATATTCAATTGATAGTTAAATTTAAATTCTAGGCTGTTGGATGTGCATTAAATGTTCTGGGTTTTGGTGAATCAATGGCTGGCCTAGTTGGTCTAGATACAGCTTGGGCAAAACGTGGTTTTGCTTGTCTTGCTGTTGTTCTTTTATCAATAATAAACGTAGCAGGTGTCAAAGTTGTGATTAAACTTCAATTTATTCTTCTACTAATTCTTCTTCTTGCTGG
Source organism: Aphidius ervi (assembly GCA_015776835.1). Classification (NCBI taxonomy): domain Eukaryota; kingdom Metazoa; phylum Arthropoda; class Insecta; order Hymenoptera; family Braconidae; genus Aphidius; species Aphidius ervi. The sequence goes on along the minus strand of MKYW01000016.1, from coordinate 392,315 downwards.
AGTAGATTTTGCAGTTGGAAGTTTTACTCATATTGTACCAGAAGAAGGCTTTATTGGCTGGTCATTTGAAAATTTAAAAAATAACACATTTACTTCATACGAGGATGGCTATGGTTGGTTTGAAATATTTGGTGTATTTTTTCCAACAGTAACTGGTGTTTTAGCTGGTATTAATATGTCTGGTGATTTACGTCATCCTTCAAAAGACATACCAAATGGTACACTAGCTGCACTTGGAACTGGAACAATATTATATCTTGGATTTTCATTATTCTTAGCAGCAACATGTACAAGAACAGCCCTATTAACAAATTTCATGATTGCATCAACAGTATCAGCATTTTCAGTACTTTTATTAGCTGGATTATATGTATCATCATTTAGCAGTTGTCTTGGTGCAATGTATGGTACACCAAGAGTACTACAATCAATTGCCAGTCAAAATGTTATACCTGGAATAAGTTGTCTTCAACGTGGTCGTGGACCAAATAGAGTACCAGTTTATTCAATGATTGTTGTGGCAATTGTTACATTGGCATTTATTATAACTGGTGAAATAAATACACTTGCACCAATTGTAACAATGCCATTTTTATTAACATATGCTTGTTTAGATTATGCATATTTTGCACTTGCACAAACATTTGATCTTCAACATACTCGTGAACAACGTTTTAGTACTCAACCATCATCATCATTTGAAAGAAATTATGATGCTACTGAAACAAATGATATTATTACAGAAATTGATAATGATTTAGATAATTTATTTCCTGAAAGAACACATCATAAAAATTCAAATCTTGATGCATCACCAATTGAAGAAAGTCCACAAAATGATGGACAAATTAAAAAACCAAATATTCATGGTAAACTTGGTAATTGGTATAGTCCACTTTGTAACAGATGGTTTTCATTAATTGGAGCACTTGTTAAATTATTAATAATGTTTTTGGTACATTGGGGTTATGCTGTTGCTAATATTGTTGTTGTTTTTCTTGTTTGGAGTTATGTTGGTCATGCAAATCCAGCTGTTAAACCTGGCTTATCAGCTGAATTTAAATTTTTTGAATGGTTTAAACTGTCAATATTAAAATTAATGGGTAAAAAAGTTTATGATTATGAACAAATTGTTGTGACACCTGTTCATCATGGAGTTGAAACATGGTCAACACAATTGAATGAAGATAATGAAGATTTTTCAGAAAGACGAAGGTATCATCAAACGTCAACAGTTACTGGACAGTATGTCAACATTGACTGATTATAAGCATATAATATTTATTTATTCTTAATTATTCAGGCAGCAATTAACTCAATCAATTAATATTCATCAAATGAATGATTAAAATAACAATACAATTTTTATTTATGATATATATAATAATTATATTTTTAATAATGATATGTAATAAGATTTTTTATATTAAGTGCAATAAATAATACTGATTTCAAGACTAATTTAATGTCAATTATATCTACAATTTAATCTCATGAATTTGTGATGATAATCTTTGGACTGATTCAAGGTCATCCAGCTTTTGCATTTAATTTATAATTAAAATAATTATCAAGATGATTTGATGAATTATTTTTACCTTCTAGACAATATTCTTTGGACTTTCTGGTGGAATAAATTATTTGTAGATGAGAGAATGAAGAATAGAGAATAAATTATAATTTCGAAATTTTAATTTGAACATTTCTATGAGGTAAAGTTGAGACCAAGAGAAAACCACCTCTGGGAAATAGGATAGGACATAAATTCGGCTATTTATAAACAATAATAAATAATAATAAAAATCATATTTATTTTATGAATATTGTCATTATAATTTATTTTAAAAAAATTACAAAACAATATTAAAAAAATACTAAAGAAATTAAATAAATCATAAAAAGAAAAAAAAAATTATTTAGCAAGCTTGTAATTTATAATTTTAAAATTTATTAAATTAGTTAATTAATTTTATCTTCTTTTTCCTTTAAGTTTTTTAGCACGTTTATGTGCTTTGTGATGTGACTTTTGTTTTTCACTAACAATTTCATTATATTTACGTTTATTATATTTTGAAAATTCAGCATTAGCCATGAGTTCTTCGACAATTGTATTTTTTCTTTGTTTTTTAGTTAATCTACCATTGTAATATTCAACTGGTGAATCTACAACTTTACCAACTTGGAAATATTTTGGTAAACCACTTCTATCATTCTTTTTATAAAAATGTTTTGGATCTAATACTGATCTCATTTTAATAATTTCAAGATCATGTTTAACATCATCAGTCATTTCAGTTTTTGGTAAATTAAACCATTTTTTACCAGCTGTTTTTTCACGATCATGTCTATTTTTAGCAACTTGTTGTCGTTTACTGACATCATAACGTGGAACACGATGAAGTGTTTCAAAGCCTGGTTTAATTGCTGATTTTTCTAATACTTCATCAACTGGCTTTACTTCATCTAATATATTAAAAACATTCATGGCACGTTCTTCTATTTTTTTTTTAGAGTTTCCTGTTTTATTTTTCCAACCCATATCAAGCTCAAATTGCTCCAAGTCAAAATCTTTTCCAGACACAACTTTTTCTTTGACCACAACTTTTCGTGGACGTCTGATCTTTATTTTATTTGGATCAAGTTCTATAAAATAAATAATAAATTACATAAATTAAAATCAAAATAAATAAAACTAACCTTAAAAATTTGTTATATTATTTTTTTTCTTACCCATTGCCTCAAAATCAAATTCATCATCATCATTATCAACTGCTTGATTTTGTGATAATAAACTAGTTGATCCCTTTGTATCAATTACGAATGAATCCATTTTATTATTGATATTATTTACTATTTATTTAAGAACATAAAACTCGTGCTTTATTTAGACACGTTGATGTACCACTTGATAAAGTTGATAGCTCAACAAAATAAATAATAATAATAATATCAACCAAGATGGCTGACAATGAAATCGAAATCAAAATAAATCTTCAAAAAAACAAAAATATGTATTTTTATCATTCAACTTGTTTGTTAAATTTTTTAAATTAATTGACTTAAAATTAATTAATTATTAACAAACATTTTTGATGAATATAGGAAACAAAATAAATTAGATTTTTAAATTTACTAGTCAGCCATTTTTTTTCACCTGTCCAATCGAAATTTCGATCAATTTAAAGTGCAGGGTTTTTTGTATTTGTAAAGTTGCAAAGCTCGATTTAACCCCCTCGTATCCCCCTCACATCCAACCCTCCAGTGTGTGCAAGTCATAATAAAAATAAAAAATAAAAATAAACGTAACGACTTTTGTTGATTGTTGTTTTGTTGAACTTGAAATCTTGAATTATAAATTTTTATAAAAATGATTGAATGGTTTGAAAGAAAAATCATCAGTATTGATGAAAGTACTGATAATGAAATAAAAAAAGAAACTCTTGAAGATTTTAAAATAAAATTAAGGAGTTTAACTTCAATTGAACTTCATAATGTTGCTCAAAATTTGGATTTCACTCGTTTATTTTCACAGCTAACCTCAAATGACAGGTTGGATGACAAGCATTTATTTTATTTATTTTAATTTATCATATAATTTAATTTTATTGACCAAAAAAAAGACAAAAAAATAATTAATTTAAATTCTATTATTATTCTAGCATTTATAATGAAGAAGTTTGCAATAATTTATCAACATTATTCAGCGTTTTGGAAGCCGGTGAAGTTTTCAAAAGATTTCCAATGGAAATGAGTCAATTTATTATTCATGAAGATCCATTGGTTAAAAAATTAGTGTTGAAAGAATTATTAAAAACAGCATCATCAGAAAATTCTGTAACACAACTAATAAATGATAAAAATATATTAAATTTAGTTATTGAAGAAATTGGTAAAGATGATCTTGTTGTTGCAAAACTTGCTATGGATGTTATCAAACAAGTTGGTAAATCACCAGCTGGTGTAAAAGTTCTTTACAGTTCTCCATTACTAACATCACTTGCTCGTTTAATATCAAAACGTGGTGTTATAAGTTTTAGAATTTACGATGTTGTTGTTGATATTGCAAAGTATTCAAAAGAAAATTTTGATGCATCAGCAACATCTGGATTTCTCAGTAGCTTGATAAATATTTTACAAGATGATGATGTACTACTTCAATTAAATGCACTTGAAGTTATGGCTGAGTTGGCAAGTACAGATTATGGTTTAGAATATTTGGAAGAAAGAGATGTACTAAAAACATTGAGTGACAAAATTGCTGATGCAAATGAAAATCCACTGTCAATTCTTTTGATACCAGGCTTGATGAGATTTTTTGGTAAAATATCAAAAAGTCATATTGATATATTCTCAAAATATCCACCAGTTATTTATGCATTATTTGATGTTATCAATGAAACAGAAGACACACTATTATTGACAAATGCACTTGATACACTTGGTCATATTGCATCAACAAATGATGGTAAATATGCCCTACAAAATTTAGGACAATTCATGAACAATGCCATTCATAGAATCAGTCAAGTTATCAAAACAATGCCAAGTGAATTAAAAGTATGTGGTCTTGATTGTTTAGCTATGATATTATACGTTGATAAAACAAAACGTGACAATCAAATAATGTCATTGACAAAAAGCTGGTTTGACTTGATAAATAATGATCCACTTGATATGATCATTGGATATTGTCGTCAGCCATTTCATGATATTAAAATATCAAGTTATCGTGTTCTCAGCTCAATATCAAATCAAACATGGGGACATGAATTAATTGCATCTTATCCTGGTTTAATTGAGTTGCTACTTGCAAGAACAACTGATTGTGATAAAAACATCAAAGAAATAAGATATGAAATTATTAAAAATTTATCTGAAGCTTCTGATGTATTTGACAGTGTAAATATTCAAAAATTTACAACTTATATTCATCAAGGACCATATTTTGTTGATCTTGATACAGAAGTTGCAACTGAAGTACCAACATAATTATTCAATTACATTTATAAATTATTATAATATACAAATAATGGTGTTTTTTTTTTTTTGATAAATAAAAACAGTTTAATTTAAAAGTAAGATAAAATAATTTATTTTTACATATTCATAATATAAAATTAACGTATAAAATATAATATTAAAAATTATTAATTCATAAATCTATAATTATCATTAGGCTAAGCCTTTATTTTAATTTTTGTTTTTTTCATTAAAATTATATATTAATGTATACGTTTTTTTTTCTTGGGTGATACAATTTTGAGCATTGATACAACTGGCGCTTCAAATGCCAATGAAACAATAAATGATATTACATAAGAAAGTACAACTTGTCCAATAAAAACAATCATCTGAAATAACATTTTTTAATTAATATTTTTGTTTTAATAATTGTAATAAATATTGATACATACAACAATGTCTTTTCCTAAATGAAATGGTGAATCCATATTCATAGCAGTCAGTCGAATAATAAGTGGATGTACAAGATAAGCACAGTATGTTACTCTGCTAAATGGATATAAAATTGGAGCTGACAAAATGTCATTGACCCATCCTGTTAATTAAATCAATACCAATTATATTAATTGTTGTTTTTTTTTTTATATATTTTAAAAAATTTATACCTCCATATCCAGTACTACAAGCAATGACAATCCAAGCAAGTGCAAGTGCCCATGCACTGTGACTCAATGATGAATAAGATGCAGCAGTTATTGGTGAAAGTTCAGCTTCATAAAGACCATATAGCAAGCTCAATAAACAACTTATAGAAAATAACCAGCCAATGCAAACTGTAGCCTATTTAAAATTTAAAAAAGAAAACAATATATAATTATTAAGAATTTATATATTCATTGATTAATTTTATTTAGTTACCTTTGACATTATAACTTTACAGTCAGTTTTAAAAAGAAAATAACCAACAGACATTCCAATAAAATACGGTCCAAGTCTTGTCCATGGTTTATCATAAATTTTATCAAATAATGCAAGAGGATCATCTGAACTTGGCATGTGATTATTTATCAGTGCAATATAACCAGTTGTTATCCATGAACTTATCAACAAAGTAACAACTGTAAATGCTGCTATTTTAAAATGATTTGTTGCAACAACTAATATAACTGCTCCAATAATATAAAATTGTGTATCATCAGCCAAGTACCAACTCCATAACATACACTGTAAAATAAAATAGCCAACAATTGTTTTGATAAATTATAGGGGGTATTTATGATGATTTAATTACCATTTGTTCAACTGGAAATAATGTATTGATGTATAATAAATTTCTCCACCAATAATTTGGACAATTAATATGATCAGATGTTGGTGGTTCAAATACTGAATTATAATGAAACCATTTCATTGTAACATTAACAACACCAAGTACAAACATGTAGGGTGTTGTTAATCTACAAAATCTATAAATAAGTAAACCCATGAATTTTAAAAAACCAGCAACAAAACCACGTGTTCCTTGGGTTAATTTATTTAAATCACCCATAGCATTTGTACGAAAAAATAAATATGATACAAGTAAACCACCCATAAAAAAAAATGTATCAACACTAAATGCACCATTTGTTATTGTTTGAAACATTAATTTTTTTTCTACAACTTTACGATATTCCATATTGTCAGAATATTTAAACATAACAATACATGTATGACCAAGAATAACCCAAGCCATTGATAATGCTCGTAAACCATGAATTGTACTTATTGTATCACGTCCAACTGATGAATCACAAATTGTTTTCATATTTTCACGTATTGAAAATGACAATAAAATTTCTTCACATACATCTGAAAGGGAAATTATTATTTATTATATAATTGTTAATTATGTTGATTAATTAAATCAGTAGGTCTTTTTTTTGTCAGTAGAAATATTAATTACATACTTAAATTTATAACTTGTTCAACATTGGTTGCAGTCGATTGAACAACTGGACACTGAGGAATATTTATTTCATTTTCATTGTTGTTGTTAACTGGTGTTAAATCTCCAACAGCATCAAATGATCCAACTGGAACAGGTATGTACACCTTACCATCAAATTCTACCTAATACAATAACAATATTGTGTCACTATACATACAGACACTTCCGTGGTCCAAGTATGTATTTTAATATATGCAAGACAATCATTGTTAATTTATCCAACTACTTTTACAATTTATTTATAATAATTTTCGTAATATTCTATCAAGAATTATGATATAATCATCAAGTTACTCACCGTTTGGTAATTTATGCTGTGCAAATGTACCAATTTGTTCCAGTTTACTAGGTTTTTCAACATCATAAATAATATGAATTTTTTTTCTTGATGATTTTGCTGATAGCCAATAGTCATATGAAGTTCCAATGATCATCATAAACATTGCAAATAAACTTGATCCACTTGAAGAAAAGAAAAGAGAAAAAAAATTAATAATATATAAAAGAAAGATGTCAAATGGAAAATAATATATTTGTTAAATTTGAATTACACAAGTGTCCAAAAAACAGGATCTTCATAGATGTCATAATACTGATGATGATCACGAACTTTTTCAATGAAAGAATGTTTTCTAGCAACATTACTAGCTGCTAATTTTCCAATAATTGCAACATCATCAGCTGTACATGAAAAAGGAAGACAAACTCCAAGCTGTATTGATCTTGTCTTGAATAATAAAAAATATAATTATCATTATAATTAATCGATCAACAATGACAATGTTATGAAAGAAAATATCAAGACTTACAACTGGCGAAATTGTGCTTCCATTGATAGCTATTCTCATCATGAAAAATCCAAGTTTATAAGGTGGTGTATCATGAACAGGAAGTAGATAAGCTTGACTTCCTGATGGACCACTGTTAATATTAACTTTTAGCTCAACTTCAGCATTTGATACATGTTTGTGTTGATTTTTTTTTGAATAATCATAACCAATGTAGGCACACTCTGTTGCTGATCCAGTAAAAAATGAATTACCCCAAAAAAAACCATTTGTATATCTACCAGATGCATCATCAGCTGTAATTTAAATATAAAAATTTCGTTTATCATTGACAGTTAAAACTTCATGGCTTATTTCAACTGATTTCATTTTTTTTTTTTTTTATNAAAAAAAAAAAAAAAAAAACTTGGATCATCAATATCATTTAATTCATTGACTATCTAAATGAATAGTCACGGCGAAAGTCTTCCGCAAGTGTTGCAAATAAATAAAAATATACAACCAAGTAGGTCAACGATGATTATAGTGGACACAAGCTAATATCAATATTTTGTATAGCATTTATAAATATTTTTTTTTCATTTAAAATAAACCAACTGAATTTAAAATTAAAAAAAAAATACTAAATAATAATTTAGTTGAATTAAAATTATTTTTACATTTAAATTATCAACAAGTAATATGTAAATTTTTAATTTTGCTTTCACCAGTATAATTTTCTCTTGACCTTTGAGTTTGAATTGTCACAGTATTAAATAAATCAAGAAGAATGAAAAACATATTAAAGCATCAGCAAATTTTCAAAAGCGTGTTTTAATAAAAAAAAAAAAAAAATATAATGATAAAAAGTCTAGACCAAGTAGTAATAATAACAACCAATAAACAGACTAACTTTCTATTCGGGAAGTGATCAAACAGTATTATCTAATCAACAAGAGAGGGTTGATATTTTTTTTTTTTTTTAATCTCCTTACTCTCTATGATTTAATGATCCTTTTGGCACATTAAACAATTATCCAGTTATGTAATGAGTATATTATTAAAACCACTAGGATGTTGCGCTATTACATCCACTGTCAAGCATATACATAAAAATATATTTTTAATAAAACGCCCATATTTCATAACAACAATAAAAGGATATATCTAAACAACGTCAATCAATTATTATCTATGTATACAACTTGTTTTGTCCTTCCTACTTTTTTTTCATTTTTTATTTATCATAAAAAAGCAACTATTCCAAGGAAAATTAAATACAATGATATCATACAATTTTATTAAATATGTAATATTAGTATTTGATGATTTGTTTGAATATCTAGAAATAAATAAAATATTTGTTACGTGATAAAATGGTGAATTGTGTGTGAAAGTTGTGTAGGCAAAATGATATATACGTAAGTTAATTTTTTTTTTTTTCTGTTACTTCATATTGCAAATTTATGATGTCATTAAATATAAAAATTATATTTATAAATTAAATATTATATATATATGTTAAAGCCATGAGATAAGACAAAGTATAAATGATAAATTTTTAATTATAATATTAAACAATGCAGCTGATGAATGAAGCTCATCATCAATTCAAAGTCAAGTTCATTTGTGTATTTATGTTTTGTCATATTGTAATTGAAACATGTGCCAATCATTGTTTAAAATTATAATTACGTGTTGTGCTTGAAAAAAAGGTTTTTTATAATAATAATAAAAATTTAATAAAGTAAACATGACAACGAAAATAAAATTGTATGATTGCAATGATAAATCCTTGAGAATAAAGTTGTAGGTCCAGAGTTAACCGGTTTTGAAAACTCGGTAAGAATAAAGATTACATTTCAATGGTTGCACATTGAATATGGTGCATTCAGTGCCGAGGTTTTTCACTTTAACAAGGTTATCATCTGTTACTTTTCAAGAGTTGGCTAGCTGATAACCCGGATTGAGACAATTTTACAATATTTCATGATTTATGATTTTAGTAATTTTTTATTATTAGCCTACAGCATTTATTAATAATGTAATCAAAAAACTGTTATAAAATTTTGATTGTTAAATTATTTATATATTATATTTTACTATTTATTTAAATCGCATTTACGATTAGTTGAGTGAGTCATGCGGAGAGAACGCGGAGACTCGGAGAGAAATGTTATGTTATTTGTGAAAATAATTCGGAGAAGGTATTGAGCAATAAGGGTAAAAACACAAGCTGTTAATCGTTAAACTGTATAAACAGCCTTGTTTCCCCACTTGAGTTTTATACAATATGTAACTTGTTTATTTACGACGACTTTCCGCTGAGCCATACTTTCCGTCTGACTGTACCGCATCTGAAAGGTAATTCTTATGATTGAATGATTTTTTTTTTTTTTTCTCTTTTTTAAATAATCCTAATGTAATACTTTTTCTGATTACTTTGAATTACTCTCTGTAAAACTCGGAAATTGGCACGAAGAAAATTTAGATACGAAGAAAATCCGTGGAAAAGTTTATTTTTATTTTTTTTTTTAAATTTAATTTGATATTTCTGTTGCAAAATTTCAACGAGAAAAAATTATTTTTAATTTTTTAATTAATAAATCTTGTTTGCTTGGATAATATTTATAAATAAATTTATATTTTTCAATTAATTATCATGTAAATATCATTGTTTATAAATTATACCATTTCGTCTCATCGAAATTAAATTATTTGTCTAAAAAATTATTAAATATAATTAAAACTTCTAGGAAATAAAAAATAATTAAATTAAGTTTTAGATATATTAATATCCCAAATTTTATATTTCGAATTTATCAAGAAATCCGGTTTCGAATTAATTTCGCGTTATGAAATGTGTCAGTGACACACTCAGGAGATCCAACAGGATATGTTTTTTCGATTTGAGGATTTCTGACGTCATCTTATATAATATTTTTTTTTAAATATAAATTATACCTAAACTTAAATATAAATGCTTTGATATTAACAAGTATTTAACCCTTCAACTTGTTAATTTAAATTTATATAAAAAAATGAATTTTTTATCTGTTATTTATGATGATTTTGTGTATAATTTTTTTTCCTCAAGTCTACATTTTATGATGGCTTTGTGCTCAATTTGCTGACCCAGTCGGGGGAAAGTATTATTCGGCAAAGAGAAAGCCACAAATGTTGACCATTATTTTAGTGTATCATCAATTTATGATTTAATATACATATTTTTTAAAAAATATTAGAAATTAATTTATTGATTTTTTTTTAATTGGCCTTGAGAATTTATCAACAGTTTCACTATGAAATAATAAATAGAAAAAATTATATATTGTATAACTTTCTTCAGGATAAATATACGCATGTTTAATATTGCAAAATATTTAATTATTTTTAAAAAAAGTTATATGTTTTATCTTGATAATTCATTAGAATTACAAAGACTTTTTTCATTGTTATTTTAATGATATTTATTTATCAATTTGTTATTATTTTTTTGGTCATGTTTGCAAATATTTGTTACATAAATTTTTTTAATAGAACGTGTAATTAAATGTATATACAATTTTACAAAATATTTTTTTCAAGTATTTTACAATTGCAATAGAATTTATTATACAAATAATATTAAATATCTAGTAAAGTTTGATATAGTGTATGAACAATGAAAAACTTTCTCGGTTACCCACTGGATTATTATCATCACCAAACCGTGACTACGTGTTTTTTTTATTATTTAGACTTTTACCCTCTAGTTAGGCAAGAAAAAGTGAAAAATATAAAATTTAATAAAGTAAATTTATAATTTAAAAAATATATAAATATATAGTTTATTTATTTTATGCATATCAGTATTTTATTCTTCATAATTATTGTTGTTTGTTGGAAAGTATGCTCATCGATTTCATTTTTAATTTATATAATTCAACTGATTATTATTATTATTTTATAGCAAAAAAAAAAAATGATTACTAGTTAAAATAATTTCTACAAAAATAACTTTCGATTTGATGAAAAAATTTAAATGATTTTTTGATTAATTTTTAAAATTAGTAATTATTTAGAAATAAAAAAAGAAAATTAATTTTTTTATTTGTATTATTTGTTGTAGTTTAAATTTAAAAATTTTTAATTTCATATTATATTTTCAATTTAAATTTAGCAAAAATTATTATTATTTTATCTAAAAAATTATCTGCTTTATATTAATTTTAATAATAAAATTTTTCGAATAAATTACTTACAAAAAATACACAATAGAAATTTTCAAAATAAAAAATAATTTACAACTGGAATTTTGCCAAGAATAATAAAATTATTTTAAATGATTTAAATTATTAAAAAATAATTATAACAATTTTAATTTACCAACAAAATTGTCTAATGAAAAAAAATTAAAAACCATTATCGATTATGTATGAAAATATTAAGGATCTACAGTTAAGTATTCTGCTAAAAGTGAAACGTTGCATGAATGAAAGTTGGTAAACGAAGACGGCCTCAAAAAAAAAAAAACTATCACGTCATAATTTCATTTTCTATCAATTCATATATCCGTTATAAAATTGATTAGTTCTAATACGTTAATTTTTATCTTTGTCAGCTCATCGTTTGGCTCACGCGTGTTTATTCAAACCAGAAAAAATAAAAAATAATCTTGATACTGAGAAAGACAGGTAAAAAGAAAGCTGATAAAATAAACTTGTTAACTCCAGAAGAGAGAAGCAAAGAAAAGAAAAATAAATAGATAGAAAGACAGAGAGGCCAGAAGGAAAAGAGAGAGTAAAAAATAAATTTGAAAAGCCAGGTAGAGAAAGTGCTGACTGCTGAGGTACCTCTATCAATTATCATAATATTATCATTAGTAAAAAAGAAGAAAAAAAATTGATTAGAGCATAATTAAAAAACAAAAAATTCACAGTAATAATTATCATTAATTAAAATTAATTTATGTTCTTTAAATTTTTACCTTTTAATGCCCAAATTTGATTTTCTTTGAGTCCTTTAATATATCTTGTAATATCTTTTTCACAATAATTACTAATTGGATATTCATCTTCTTTCCAATTATTTGCCAAATTTCTTGTACTATAAACATCTAATAATTCGCTAATTGTATTCCAATCATCACTTGTATTATTTGTTATTATTTCTGGTAAACTTCGTGTTCTATGCACCGAATTTAATATTAATTTTTCTAAATTATTATCATCTTGTAAATTTTTTACACTTGTTAATTCTTCGCCAAATACATTTATTATCATAAATAATATTAAAATCCACTTGATATTCATTTTTAAAAAAAAATTATATAAATATATTTTTTAATTTAAATTTTAAACATTATTTTTTGTTAATTTATTATAAAAATATTATGTTGGTTTTTTAATTAATTGTTAATATTTTTTATTATGTTCATGTTTTTTTATTTTATTTATATTTTTTTTTTCAACACTGATTTTTTTTTTATTGTTTTCTGTTCGATGGTCATTGACAAACTGTGGTGGGCCAACAGTGCAACATCGGTTACAGGTGAATAAATAACTTTTAGTAGAAGTTGATTCTCCGGCTGTGTGTTTGAATCACAAAGTCAAAAGAAATTCAAGTGGAGAGAGGGCAGAAGAGAAAAATACTTGAGAATGTTTTGAGGCCTTTTGCTTGGTCAAAGAATAAAACTCCCCTCCAACCTTTTTTTTTTTTTTTGCTCGAAATGCCTTGAAATATATAAATAATAAAAATTCATATCTATATTCCAGATCACATAATTATCTCATGATGAAAACCTTTTTTTTTTTTTTCTTTTCCAACATTGTAACATTTTAAATAAAAAATTATGTATCGATTTTTTTTTTCTATCGATAAATGGATAAAAAAAAAAAACAATGTTTATTAATGTATGCATTCGGGACAATAGGATATAAAATATAATTATTACGTAAGTTGTTAATTTTTTTTTTTTTCAAGTATTCTGTAAGAATGTCAAGAAAATATTGAAACACTTTTTCTTGCAGCCAAAAAAAAATAATTGTTGTTGATGAATTAATTTTAAATAAAAAAAGTTTTTAATTATTTACTTAACGATTTATGTGTCAAGTATTATTTAAAAAAATTTAGTTGATTATTTTTTTTTTTAATATTGAAATACCACTTGATTCGAAATTAACATGAATATTTTTTTTATTTTCAATTCAATTTATCGATGTGTTTTTTTTTAAATTATAATGTTAGAAATAAAAAAAGTGAAATCCATAAATGAAAAATTTCTCTATATTTTTCTACAATTTCTTTGTGAATTGAAAATATTTTTTTTTCATTGAAATTGTGGGAATTTTCTCTGGTGAAATTTGGCTTTAATTTTTAAAATGTTATTTTGGTTTTTTTTAAATCAGTTGATTAGACGAAACAAAAAAACCCAGGCAATTAAAATGAACGACTACTTCCGGTCATTAGCGACAAGAAAATATGTCAATGATATTTACTGAAATGTCATTCACCGTCAGAGCTTTAATAATAAAAATTACTGTTTACTTTTTAATTGTCTTCACTTAATTAAATAATAAAAAATAAAATTATTCATAAAATAATAAATTGGTATATTATTGATGAATGAAAAATTCGTGAAACGAAATTATTTATTACAATAAAATGCATTGTATATATATTAATAAAATTTCTTAAAATATATCACAAAAATTCAAGTACAACAGATACAAGAGTTTCAAAAACTCTTAGACTATATATAAAACAAAATTGAATATTGTTGGATAATTATTTTTCAAGTTCATAGACACCAATCATGTCAACGAAATATATAAAATAAATTATTTTTATATTTATTTTCTCTTCTTAGAAATTTATATTTTTATGACAAGAGCAAAATTGACTAGCTCATTGGATTTTTAATTAAACTTACGTGTAATGTTGCGTTATTATTTTCAAGTATATATTTCTGAAATAAAAAAAAATATATAAAATCAAGTCAACAGATAAAAGCACTTCAAGTTAACATTTATATACTTGGACAATAATATTTTTTTTTAGCCACTAGAAATTATCAAGAAAATAATAGATTGAAAAAAAGAAATTTTAAACATTTTGCATTGCTTTTAAGAAGAACAAAGTGAATGTAAAATAATTTTGAGATAATAAAATTACCTCATGTTTTAATTCTAGAAGCACTCTTCAAAAATCCATTACGATTTTTATCATTTTTGTTGTTTAAAAAATTATTTTTTCCTCTACGATGTTCAAATAAAACATCAGAGTCCGTATCTGATTCAGAAAGTACCATCTTGTGTTTTGCTGAAACTGGAATTAAACCAACTTTAAATAAACATAAGTTGTCTGTATCTAAACTGACAAATTCGAAAGATAAAAAAAAAAAAATAAAAAAAAAAAGAAGAAGAAGATTATCAAGAAGATGAATAGAATCCAAGGTCCATTCGAAACATACATGCAGCAGATGAGTCTTCCTCAATGTCCGGCTGAAGAAGTGAATAACGAGCTGTTTTTTTTTTTGATCTAGATTTTTTTTGTCCAGAGCATAGCTTGTAACAGAGACATGCTATTCCCCATACAAGTCCAATCCAACAAATTGTCAAAGAAAGAAGAGCAATTATAACATAAAGAATACTCCAATCTATAAAATCCAAAACAAAAATAATTAATTAACAATACTACAATTTATTAATAGAAAATTAACAATCAAAAAAATCACTAAACTAACCACAATTTGCTTCACCATTTCCTAAATATTGTTCAATTAAATTTTGCATCCAAAATGCTTCACATAGACATTGTCGTGTTTCTTCATTACAAACTCCATGTCCAGAACAATTATTTTGACAAATTGCTGTATCAATTGAAGCAACTGAAAGTTGAAGAAGTTCTGAATCTTGTAATAATTTATCTTTTAATCTTTGAACAACTTCAATACCACTCAATGATTTAATAACTCCATTATTTTCTTGTTGAACAAAAAATATAAGTTTAGCTTTTCCAGTTCTTGGCTCAACTTTTAAATCTCTCAGTATAATTTTAATATTTTGTACTTCATGCAGAAGCATTTGAAGTTTTAAAATAATTGAATCTTGTTGTGTTTTTGTTAATAAATTTGCACCAATATTAAGTGTTAATTCAGCAAGATGAAATAATTCAGGATCAGATTTAACAATAATTGATGCTGTATCCTCACTACTGTCACCTTGTTCATCACTGACCTTCAAACGAAATACATATCGCCCAGGAACAATATCACCAGTTACAATTAGAACTGATGATTCATTTGTTTTTGGTATAATTGTACCAATTGCCAGTGACTCTGGATCTCTGGTCCATATCCATTCTTTAATTAAAAGATCATCACTTGATTTTGATCCATTAATAATTAATGCAAATACTGGTGCATAAATAATTTGATCACCACCAGCATTTGCAATTGGTGGTTGATTTTTATTTTGTGTTACTTTAATAAATATAATATCTGAATCAGCATTACCATTAATATCAACAACAGTTAATTTAATTTTATATAAACCTTTTGTTAAATTTGTTATATTTGTTATTGAATCATTATTATTTGTAAATTTAATATCACTTGGTCCATTTATTTGATACCAATTATATTTTTTAATATTATCTTTACTATTACTACCATCAAGACGTGCTGTTGTTGTTGGTAATGCAAGTGTTAAATTACCACCAGCATCAGCTTTTGGTGGTTTATTTGTTGGTGGTTTAACAAATACATGTACCTCAGCTGTTGATGATTGTTCTGAATCATCTTCAACTTTTAATACAAATGTATAAATACCCTCTTCAAGATTTGATAATTTTAAATATGGTGTTCTTGTATTTTGCATATCAACAGCTTTATTTTGATCTGATGGACTTTTTGTCCATTCCCAACTTGATATACCACGATCATCTGAACTTAAATTACCATTAAGTATTATTTTATTATTTGGTAAATAAATTATAATATCTTGTCCAGCATTTGCACTAAAAATTAAAGCAAAAGATAAATTAATTTACAAATGAAAAACAAACTTAAAAGATTTATTTTAAAAAACATATTAAAATATATATATACTTTGGTGGATAATCTGGTACTTTTAGTACAGTTATATTAGCAGTTGTCCAATTTGTAGCTTTATTTGAATCTTCAACAGTTAATTTAAAAGTATAATTTCCAGCAATGAGATTTTTCAATTGAATTGTTGGTGTATCATCGAGAATTGCTTGATAGCCAATTGGTCCTCTAGTTAATTCCCAATGATATGAAATAACATGATCATCATCTTTACTCAATGAACCATCAAGTACTGCTTCTGTATTTGGCAGCTTGACAATTTGTGATGCTGGTAATATTATGGCAATTGGTGGTTGATTTATTCTATTTGCTGGTAGTACACTAACATTGGCATAATTTTCACCATATCCATCTTGACTTGTAACAGCAATACGAAATCTATAAAGACCCTCTGATAAATTTGATAATTTAACTGTTGGACTATTTTGTCCAGTCATTGTTCCAGTATTACCAGGTTGACTCAATAAACTCCAAACATAATTATACGTTTCAGTTGGTGTTTCAGCTGGCATAATATATGCTGACAATGTAACATCAGACTCTGGAAGTCTAACTTCTTTTGAAAGAACTGAAACAGTTAATTGTTTTAGCTGTTTTGATGTACTTGATTTATCATTATTCTCGTAATTAATTAATGATAGCTCAGTTGATTTTTTATTGCTTGGAAATTGTATTGATTGACATTGACCTTTGTCATTTAATTTTTGTAAATCATTTGGTGTATCTTTTGGTAAACAAATTTCATCATTTTGACAATCATCATCATTTACACATCCATCTTTTGATATCATTCCATCATCAGTTGAATAAGTCAACCAATCACTCCAGCTTCTATCATTTTCCATTGGTCTTACAAGCACCATTTTTGGTGGATCAATTAGACCTGATAAATCAGGACGATACAATGGTATACACATTTCTGATGAATATTTACATTTAACATGATAACATGTTTTATTGTACATAAATGCAACATTGCATTCATCATCAACACAACAAGTTTTAACACAATTTTCCATGTCAAATATTAATTGTTGTTTTGATATCACATTGTTTGATAAATTTCCACGTGGTGTAAAACTTGTAAATACCTTGGGATACAATTTTAAACATGAATTTTGTATTTGCCATTTTTTAATACGATCATAATTGTTTGTTTGCCAGTCATCAAAACTTTTGCCCAATGTTAATGCACCTAGTGCCAGTATCATTAATAGATAAATAATATTCAGCATTGTCCTGATAATAAAAAAAATATTATTAATATATTGTTTAATTAATAAAATAATATAATAAATAAGTTTTTACTTTAGCCTTGTATGTTGTAAATGTTAAACTGATATTTTTTTAAAATAACAAAAGTTTGTAGAAACCTCCTGATAAATTAAATATTCAATTAAATCCGGATTAAATGTGGCTAATGACAATTATTTGCATAAGAATATATAAAACAGATATTCCACATGTTGGCCTAATGAAAAAAATAAACTATTATAATTAAAATGAGTATTATATTTTAATTTACATCAAACAACAACAACAGTTTGTATTTAATTGTGGAAAACATAGGGGTAATTATCATACTTCCTGGCGCAAGCATACTCGGATATGCTGATGTTGAACAAAAAAAAATATATATTTATTATAAACTAATCACCGGAAAATTCTGGGTGATAAAGATAAAGGTGTAAACCTTGTAAACATAAAAATTTTCATCTCAATAAACATGTTACTGAAAAATAACTTCGGCCATTTTCGGGTTGTCATAGAAACTTTAAAGTTTACTTACAACGATACAATTTATTTAGGGCGTGGTCTAGGTTTGTTTACAAAATATTAAATTGTTTATATTGTTGTTATGTTGTTAAAAAAATGATGTTATTGATGTCTACTGGACAAATTTTCCATGAAAAGTATTTGGACCATTTGGACCAAGTCCAGAAAATTATCAAAAACAACTGAATTTTTCTAAGATGATAGTAATAAATCTAGTTGATTCTAGTAATAAATAAAATTTGAGTGTGAAAACTTGACTTAATTAAATAGATATTTTTTTAATAATTGATTTATAATGCACTATTAATCTATAATAGTAAAAAAAATTAAACATCTTGAACAATCTTGAAAGAAGTCAGCTGAGTATCATTCATTTTGTTCATGTATAATTGGCAAAAAAAAAATGTAATAAACTCAAGAACTCATCAAGTCACCACATGCCCAACTCTGTACAACACAGTGCAACATGTTGTCAATGTTGTCATCAAAATAAACAAAAATAAAGCTCCAAGATCTTCATTAAATTAGTCGTTTTTATTTAATTAATATAATTGCAAAAACATTTAAATGGTTTTATTTTCACTTTAAAAAAATGGTAATCAATCACAGTTTATATTGACTCTTGTCATCATATTTTAATTGCATGTCAATGACAATAATTTAAACTGGTACAATTCAATGTTTGAAATGACTAAATTGTTTTGTTTTTTTTTATTCTAGAAATTGTATAATAATTACAACAACAATTACAATGGCATCAATGGAAAAATAATACCAAAGTATTCATTGAAAATACCTGTTTTAATAATGGCCATAATTCTGGTGATAATTATTGGAATACTCAGTAAATTAATTTACAAAGATAGCATTATCAAAACAATCTGTGATATAAGTCAGTCATTTTTACTTTATTTTTTATTGTATTTTTATATTCTTAATATTATTTCTATTTTAATTATTTTTTCAGTTACTGTTGTAGCTGTTTTTTTTATTGCTCTATCAATTGTCTACATGATCCATCATACTGCCAATTTTTGTACAGAATTATTACAGACAAATTTTAATTACAATGAAATAACAAATGTACAAAATTTGATGTTTTTTAATGTCCAATTTTCATGTGTTTTATTTGTCTTTAGTTTTTTTATGATTGTAAGTTTGAATATTATTTTATTACACTACACACTTTTATTACACTTTTATTTTATTGTTAAAATTATCTTGACAATGATATTTTTTATTTCTTTTTAGTTTTATTATTCAAATGTTGGTAATCCAATAGTTCAAGTGTGGCAACATGGACCAGCTGTTGGATTTTTTGGTCTTGCTGCTGCATTTTTTTTGTCTTACATGTTGAATATGGTCTATCAATTGCAACCACATAATTCAAGAATTGATTATTTAAAAAAAACAGTTCTTTAATTATTTGTTTATATTTTTGTTTTTAGAATGAAAATAAATTAACTGATGATGAGTCTATTCAAGAAGTGGAAGGAATTGATTATGGAAGAGGAATGGCGTACTCTTATTATTATGGATATTTGAGATTTGTTCTTCCTTCTGATGGTATCAATAATCCTGGTAATTTGCAATTATCAATTGGTTCATTAGTAAAATATAATGACAGTATTTAATTTGTAATTATTTGTTAAGGAATTCGATCAAAAATCGAAATGTACGAAGCAAGTGAAAATGTCACGATACCTGTGAAGAAGCTATTTATTTTAATTCCAGAGTCTGGATATATTCCTCCAGATTTATCAGA